>JARNME010000012.1:42904273-43119572 GCA_030179655.1 Scaptomyza flava | reverse complement strand
TAAAACTACGACACAGAGCCGTGCGATTCCCTAAAACTCAAATAAGAAATATATAAGTGCAAAGCAATTGTAAAACCCAAACGTGAAAACTAGCAGAGAGTGCAGTTTTAAAATATGTATTAAAAATATAACCCAACTGTGTTCTTATTGCCGCAGCCGCCACAAATATAAATTTGTTGGCACGTACCCTCACACCGCGAGAGTTAGCCCAGCTAAAAACCGCGTAACTTTTAGGTTCGTTACAACTGGCGCCCAATTGTGGATCTACGGCCAATATCACATAGTTTGTTTTATTAAAATACATATAATAATTGACAATATGGTTCGTTCGTGGTGTACAATCTAAAAAAGGATGCACTAGTGAAATGCGGAGTGGAATTCGGTCTGGAGCTTGAAGGCACTGTCGAAAATATGAGAAGACAATTCGGAGACTGGGTAAGTCAAAATGAAAATACTCTTCCACACAGCGTTCGCATAAGCGAACTGGCAAAAACATACAGCGACAGTCGCCGAATAAAGAACCGAATTCATGCGCGAGGAAGGGGAATACGAAGAGGAAAGGAGTTTGCCGGCATAGACGTAGCAAGGCTGAGCGTCCCATGCACCAGCGCGGCAGCTAGGGCGCGAGATTTACAGGAATCTCGCCGATCGCCCTGGAATACAACCCAACAGCCAGGAGAGCGTAGCCACACCCACACACATGATCAGACCAATGCAAGGGCAAGTGAATACCAAAAAAGTAGCCAAACAAGTTCGAGAGTGGAGCTTTCGATTCGATGGACTATCGAAGCCTCTCGAATTCTTGGAGCAAGTGGAATGGTCGGCAGACATATGGATTAAACCTAAATTTAATTCCAAGAGCGATGCCGGAGTTGCTGAAAGGAATGGCACTTACGTGGTACATAGCTAACACAGGCATTGGACAACATGGGTGGATTTTGTCGACAGTTTTCAAGAATACTTTTTACCACGAGATTATTTTGAAAATTTGTACGACGAAGTACGCAGACGGCGACAAGCTCTGGATGAGCCCTTTAAGTCTATATGGTGGAGATGCAGGACTCTGATGAGACCCCTACGACTCTCAAACAGAGAAGGAAGTGCGCACCATTTACACCAACAGCCTTCCTGACTTGCGCGGATATGCACGGCCAAACCAGTTCTCGAATTTGACCCAGCTTATGCAACTGGCAGAAGAATTCGAAGAACTAGAAAAGGATAGGCTGAAATTGAGGCTACAAAGTGCTACAGCCCAACAACAATACAGCCAACATCAACAACCACAGCTCAACAACACCGAGATACACAACCAGATCGTGGAAATCGTACCCGATTTATGGCCATGGAGGAGCAGAGCCAGCACACTGGAAGAATGGACGAACGGCCAACCCCACACCTAGGACCCAGCACTATCCTGCCAGGACACACATAAACAACCCAGGAAGGGCATGTCGCGTGTGTGGACAGGAGGGACACTGGGCGATAGAGTGCCGAAACCCAATGCTGGAGTTCTGCGGGTCCTGTGGCAGGATCGGTCAGCGGACAGCCCTATGTTGTCAGTCGGGAAACGGCCAGCGGCGTCCGCCAGCGAGGGGCGAGCGGGAGCCGCCAAGATCCGCCCCGAGACGCTAGTCGGTCACCTGAAAGACGAAGGGACACAGTTGACTGCCACCGTATGGATCGGTGACTGTCAGCATAAGGCTACAGTTGATACGGGGCTACAAGCAGCTTTGTTAGCGAAGAGCTAGCTTGTAGACTGAACACTGTAGGCCGGAGAGCGTCGCAAGCAGACAGGTGAAATTAGCAGACGACATAGCAGCAGGACAACAGAACAAATAACGGTCAAAATAGACTCGGGCATCGCTGTTTGGAAACAGCGCTTCTAATTATGCCTGGTGTGATAGACGATTTGGTGCTGGCTGGGATTTTCTGACTGGCATGGGCATAGTGTTGCAGTGTGCGGGATTGGTGGTCACCATCCCAGCACGACGGCACAAGGTTGGAAAGCTGGAAGAGAGACTGTCGGTGGCAGTTGTCCAGAATACAACCGAACAAGACATAGCAACACGTGACTCCAGAAAACCCACCTATTGAAAGCAAAAATCTGCACGAAGACCAAGAAATTAACGAATTTCTACTGCGGGAAGTCGCAGCCTTCGAACACCTAAAGGGCACATCACAAATTACAGAACACAAAATTGTGATGAGCGACGACAGGCCTATAAAACAGCGTTATTTTCCAAAGAATCCAAAAATGCAAGCGGAAATTAACCAGCAAGTAGAGGAACTACTTGCGAAAGGTTGCATAGAGCCATCCAACAGCCCACACAGCGCACCAATCGTGATGGTGAAAAAGAAGAATGGCAAATGGCGGTTATGTGTGGATTTTAGGCAACTTAATAGCCGATCCGTTTAGGACGCGTATCCATTGCCAAGAGTGCACCACATTTTAGACCAGCTACGTGAAGCCCACTTCATCACTAGCTTGGATCTGAAAGATGGGTACTGGCAGATCCTGACTGACAGCTTTTACAGTCCCAGGCAAAGGATTATACCAGTGGAAAGTAATGCCATTTGGGTTACACTCGGCACCGGCAACTTTTCAGAGGGCTTTGGATCGTGTTATTGGACCCGAATGATGCCACATGCGTTTGCATATTTAGATGACATTATAGTTATCGGAAGAACGCGCGAAGAGCATTGGAAAATCTCAAAGAGGTATTTCGGCGGCTGCGGGAAGCAAATCTGCGTATAAACGTGGACAAATGCGATTTCTTTAAAAGGAATTGAAATATTTGGGCCACAGAGTCACAGAAGAAGGAATTCGCACAGATTCAGAGAAAGTTGCTGCAATCGCAGAATTGAAGCCGCCAAGCAACGTAAAGGAATTACGACAATACCTGGGCGTAGCATCATGTACAGGCGCTTCGTACCAGATTTTGCAACGAAAGTAGCACCTCTGAACGCATTGATGAAAAAAGGCGTAAAATGGGAGTGGACTGAGGAGCGGCAAGTAGCTTTTGACACGGTCAAAGAGAAGCTGACTCAATCCCCAGTATTGGCATGCTCAGATTTTTCAAAAACATTTTGCTTGCAGACGGATGCAAGTAACTATGGCCTGGGTGCGATATTGACCCAACCTTCGGAGCAAGGTGAAAGGGTAATATCGTACGCCAGTAGGACACTAAACGGTGCCGAACGGAACTATTCGGCAACTGAAAAAGAGTGTCTAGCCATAGTGTGGGGAATCAGAAAGCTAAGGCCATACCTGGAAGGCTACCATTTTGTGGTCATAACGGACCACATGGCGCTGAAGTGGCTAAACTCAATTGAGAGTCCATCAGGCAGAATAGCGCGTTGGGCGCTTGAACTGCAACATACGACTTTGAAGTCAAATACCGTTAAGGCAACCTCAATGTCGTAGCCGATGCACTTTCGAGACAGCCACTTCCGGAGACATGCTGCCTAAGAAAAATCGCCACAGAAGGGATGGAGGCAGACAACGCAAATTGCAACTGGATTCAGAAATTAAAAAAGGAAATCGCACAAAATGCAAGGAAATATCCAGATTACACGGAGGAAAATGGCAACCTGTACAGACACATCCCACACCGCGCTGGAGGCGGAGATGTGGAAGCTTGGAAGCTTTGTGTACCCAAAGGTAAAAGGAAGGAGGTATTATTGGAGAACCACGACGCAGCCACAGCCGGTCATTTGGGAACCCGGAAAACGATAGCAAGAGTAGCGACACGCTACTACTGGCCAGGCTTGTACAGGGACGTGCGCACATATGTGCACAACTGCGAAACTTGTCAACAATATAAGCCAAGTCAAATGGCAGCAGCAGGAAAGATGTTGACACAAATTCCGGAAGAGCCATGGAGTACCGTGTGTGCTGATTTTGTTGGCCCACTGCCAAGATCAAAACACGGCAACACAATGCTATTGGTGATGTTTGACCGTTTCTCGAAGTGGACTGAGTTAGTTCCGCTAAGGAGCGCAACCACAGCCACTTTGCAAAGGGAATTCTCATAACGGACAACGGAACACAATTTACGAGTAAAGCCTTCAAACGCTTTCTTGAAGAATTAGGAGTGCGACACCAATTTACGGCAACATACACACCGCAAGAGAATCCTACAGAACGTGCGAACCGCACGGTAAAAACGATGATTGCACAATTCACAAAAGATAACCAGCGGTGCTGGGATGAATTTTTGCCAGAATTATCGCTAGCCGTTAACACCAGCGTATCGGCGTCTACGGGCTACAGTGCAGCGTTTATCACGCAAGAGCGTGAACCAAGGCTGCCAAATGCGCTATACGACAACGTACACTCGGCACAGGGCAACCGACACAAACACCCAGCGACAATGCGAAAAAACTTAGAGAAGTTTTTGAATCGGTGCGCAGGAGTTTAGAGAAGGCCGCTCAGGACCAAGCAAGGCATTACAACCTACGGAGACGACAGTGGAAACCATCCGTAGGAGACAAGGTGTGGGTGAAACAACACCACCTGTCAAATGCAGCGGAAGGCTTCGCTGCGAAACTTGCTCCCAAATTTGCCGGACCATATACAATAATAAATTTTGTATCACCTGTAATCTGTAAATTACAAGGGAAAACTGGGGAAAAAGAACGGACCGCGCACATAGGCGACATAAAACCCCACGGAGGTGGAACGGACAACGGGTGAGATAATACAAAAAATTTTTGGAGGCACAAATTATTTTAAGACCCTGGAACAAAAAGTAATTTTTTTTTTTGGTGGTGAAAATCTGGAAAAGAAAAGAGCGGTTAATAATTGGCCTTATTAATGACGTATCTCATTTACTCACCTGAATCTCCATCACCTCCTATATAAAAAAAAAAAGAGCATTTGTTGATTTGTTTTTTTTTGGAAAAAAAAGGGGTGAATATGTATTAAAACATATTAATTATTTTCCCTAATCAAAACATTCAACAGATATAAATAATAAAATATGTATGTAAGGTATTACATATAATAATAAAATATATATGTAGGTATTACATATATAAATAATAAAAATATATATGTAAGGTATTACATATAAATAATAAAAATATATATGTAAGGTATTACATATATAAATAATAAAAATATATATGTAAGGTATTACATATATAAATAATAAAAATATGTATGTAAGGTATTACATATATAAATAATAAAAATATATATGTAAGGTATTACATATAAATATAAAAATATATATGTAAGGTATTACATATATAAATAATAAAATATATATGTAAGGTATTACATATTTATTAAACCATAAGGCATTACATATAGATAAATAATAATAAAATAGTAATAAGAGCCACGGCCCAACCAAGGATATTACAAAACCGGACCTGAACGCGGCGAAAGGTGTGCGAAGCAAACGCTGCTAGGAAAACGGTTAATGAAAAAGGTCAGCGATATCGCAAAGAGAGCGCTGACAAAACATGGCGGTCGCATGCGGGAAGGATACCGTAACATGCGCACCTACACTGTTGCACATGCGTAAAGAGTAGGGGTATAAAAGGTGCCGACTACCATGCAGTCGGTCACTTTGCGATATTTTTTCAAAGAAAACACTCACCAGAAGGAATGGAGAATAGGAACAGCAACACCGAGGGAAGGAGGACAGTCCATGCGTCGAGCCGTGACCCACGTGCGCACTCTCGCACACCAGCGGGGGATGTGTGCGTGGTCGACGCGGCGGCCATGGGTGCCAGCGCCAGAGGGCGCAGAAACGTGGCGCGACGAGGGCGTTGGGCCGGACAGCCCTATGCACGTGTCGAGCCGCAGCGGGAGGCATCACCGGATGTGCTGGAACTGCGGGCATCACCCATTTTTGAGTCCTCGGAAGAGCGAGAGGCGGCCGAGCGTGAGCGTTGTCACCGCCAGGAGCTGGAGGAGGAGCGAGAGTGGGTACGACGAGCATATGGCGAGGACTTCGAGAGCAGCGACTGGGAGGTGGAATACGACGCTGGTCCAGTGGGCGAAAGGCGAGAGGAGTCGCCGCCGGGCGATTTCGTCGAGATGAATCCCGAATGGGTCCGGATGTGCCACCCGGAGGCACCACCGACGCCGGAGGACGAAAATGTGGGCCCAGCCAGCCCGGAGCGGTTCGCCACACCGCCGCTGCCGGAGACGCCACCGCCAGACTGGCGCCCCGCTAGGCCACCGTCGCCATTCCCACGTGGGGTGGGCACCTCGGAGGATGAGGAGGATGAAGATGACGATATCATCAATATATCGTCCGACGAGGAGGAGGCAGCGCCGCAGGCCGAGGAACAGATGCCGCAGGCCGATCCGGGTGAGTCGACACCACCGACGGCAACCATCTCACGAGAGAAACGGTTCGTGGACGGGCGGTGGCACCACACCGCGACGGTTGTCCTGGAATGGACAGAGGAGGTGGCACCGCCCCGCGAAGGTTTATTAAAGAGTTGACGCCACCACGACGGCGTACGCCAACGCCACCCCGACAGCGTACGCCAACGCCACCACGACGGCGTACGCCAACGCCACCCCGACAGCGTACGCCAACGCCACCACGACCACGACCGCCGACGCCGTCCCCAACACACACACTTCAAGCACCAGTCTGCACGGCCACCAGCCCGACAACACGGACAGCGCCGTGGGAATGGCCAACACAGCTGCAGGTGGGCACGCCGCCTCGCCCCGGGACACCGCCTCCGCCACACGCTTGGGCAACCAATCCGGTGCGTCCAGCGTTCGGTCGGCAGGCTTCATGCCCGTATGGGGAACGGCCGGCTCGCCCGGTGCTGCAGCGACAGTCATCCGCACCGTTGGCGACTCCAGGATGGAGAGAGGTGGCACGAGCAGACTGGCCACCAGAAGTGCTAGCAGCCACAACAGGAGGGAGCGAGAGGCGCACGTCGCGTATCGTTTGGGCGCACGGCCAGAGGTACCGCGTGCGAATTTCGGCCAGAGGCACGCGAGCCTTTGTGGCAGAGTAAGGAGAGAAAAAAAAAAAACACTAACACGCACAAAAAAAAAATTAATAAGAAAAAAAATAGTATTCGCATATTATTTCGCGTAACCTGGAAAAAAAACATATAGAAAACAGGTGGATTAAAACTGCAGGAGGGGGGGGGGTGAAGTTGCTGGAAGCATACTCACATAAAATATGTGTGTGATCCAGCGTAGGCGTCAAAACGGCATGGCCTGGGAAAAAAGAGAGAATGATTTAGGATGGTGGAAATGGCGCAAGGCGCAAAAATATGTTACTTACTTTTGCTTTTTAGATTTTTTTTCAGCAACAACAAAACAATTGCAAACTGCAAATTGTATGGCATGGCCGATTAGTGTTGGATAGTTGCGTATGGCCATATCGATCTGGCCACATCGCAAATATCGATCAGGCCGTATCGAGTAACACCGGGCGATGTAAAGCTGGCTGCTATGGCGCAACACACCACTAGATGGAGTTACACGACCGCCAGCTGATCGCTACAGCGACACTGCTAACGGACGCCAAGGTTCAAAACGAAGGCGCGCGATTTGAAAAGAAGCAAAATTTAAGTGGAAGGCTTCCACTTCCGGAGAAAGAGGGGAGTGTGAGGAGCCATATTCACTTATAGCGCCTCACAAAAGCGATTGCATTTATAACCGCATCCGGACCTGAGCTGCGGCGAATTCGCATGCTGTCTCGCTCTGACACAGGATGTCAGCGCTAAGGTACGTGTTTGGCACATGGGAGCCGCAAAACACGTACCGCAAAAGTCGTGGCAAAGTGCCGTTGGTGTGCGAGCGGTGCATCCACGGAATATAGTGATCACCGTCACACCAACGACAGGCGTGACCAGCAACGAGGAACCGTTGTTGCTAGGCAAATCTCACTGGAACGATCACGCCACCTTTGCCCTTGGCGCGACATTGACAGCGCTGACAGGCCCCGGTCCAGCGAGACAGCAGAAGAGTATAAAAGGAGCCGCCTTGGACAGAGCGGCGAGTTAATCAAGTACGAGTTAATCGATTGCAAGAGTGCGAAGTACGGAGTCAATAAGAAATAAGTGAAAATCAGTGCGAAATATAAAGAAATCCTACGCGAAAGGATTATCTAAGAATTTAAAGGATCCATATCGCAATAAGGACAAAGCTGATCGTGTCCTTCGCGACTAACAAACAATTTACTGTGGAATCGATACGCGAAATTTAACAAGTTCTTGTGGCGCGTTGCACTTGCAAAGCAACCTCGAATTAAAACCCAGTGTCAGACAAGTGAGCCTGGCGAAGGACAGGTGAAGCTAAAGCCAGAGCCGGAGAGTAGGCGGCATTATTGGCGAAATCCTTGTGGTAACAAGGAGGCCATAGTAGAGCCTGGCGAATTCGGCGTTGCTAGCTAAAACCTCGTTTAGTAGGCGTAACATTGACTCTGAATATTTGGTGCAACGAGAGCGCCAGCATTGCAAGTAAAACTACGACACAAGAGCCGTGCGATTCCCTAAAACTCAAATAAGAAATATTATTAAGTGCAAAGCAATTGTAAAACCCAAACGTGAAAACTAGCAGAGAGTGCAGTTTTAAAATATATGTATTAAAAATGTAACCAAACTGTGTTCTTATTGCCGCAGCCGCCACAAATATAAATTTGTTGGCACGTACCCTCAACACCGCGAGAGTTAGCCCAGCTAAAAACCGCGTAACTTTTAGGTTCGTTACAGCACAAACTTGGCCGAGAAATCTGGGCAAGCAAGGATCGGAGCTTTGGTAAGGCGTAGTTTCAGCTCGTCGAACGCGGCCTGTTGTGGTTCACCCCACTCCCATCGTTTGCTCTTCCGGAGCAGTATCGACATCGGTTGCACTACCTCCGCGAAGTTTGACACGAACCTCCGGTACCACGATGCTATCCCCAGGCAGCGGCGCAATTCCCGAACGTTGGTTGGGGGAGTTAGTTTTCGGACGGCTGCGATCTTCTCGGGGTCGGTGTGTATCCCTTGTTCGCTGACGACGTGGCCTAGATAAGCAATGCTTTTGCGGAAGAACTTGCACTTGGCTTTGTTCAGGCGCAGATTTGCTTCGCGTAGACGGCGAAGAACTTCCTGAAGGTTCCGGAGGTGGTCGTCTAAATCCGAGCCCGTGATGATGATGTCGTCGAGATACGCGAAGGCATGTGGTTCCATGTCGGGGCCTATGACTCCATCGAGTGCTCTTTGGAACGTGGCTGGTGCGGAGTGTAAGCCAAAAGGCATGACCTTCCAGTGGAAAAGGCCTCGTCCCGGCACCGTGAACGCCGTGTATTGACGGCTGTTGCGTGCCATGGGGATCTGCCAGTACCCACTCTTCAGATCCAATGTGGTAATGTATTTCGCGTTACGAAGTCTCTCCAAGATGTGATGAATCCTCGGCAGCGGGTACGCATCCGGAACAGAGCGTGCATTTAGCTGCCGGTAGTCAATGCACATCCGGATGTCTCCCGTCTTCTTTCCTACTAACACAATAGGCGCACTGTGGGGACTCTTCGAAGGCTCGATGCAGTCGTTTTTCAGAAGTTCATCTACCTGGTCGTAGATGACCTTCTGCATCGCTGGGTTCTTCGGATAATATCTCTGTTTGATTGGTCTCTCATCGCGCATGGTGATCACGTGCTCCGCGATGTGTGACACGCCCTTCAAACCATCAAACAGCGCTAGCTCACGTTCCAGAAACTTCCGTACCCGAGGGTCTGTTTCCACTTCATGGTCGTCTTCCATCTTGCCTGGGCCTGGTAAATCTTGGGCGACTGCGAAATGTTCGCTTCTTTTCCCCGAAGGGGAACGAGGACGTTGGGGTGGTACGCCACCCTCAAGTGGCCCTCGTGAAATATCGCCTTCCTGTCGTACAATCCTTTGCTGCTCTTCCTCGTCGACCGGTCTTATCTCCTTATCCTGAGGCAGCTCCGTTGACGCCCTAAAGGTCACCTCACGACTGTAGACAGCTGGTGGCTCACGGGTGCTCGGGTCTTCCTTTAATTGGTCGGATCTCGGGGCTGGTGTGGGTGGTTCCTGGTGGTGTTTGCTATTTGCGCTCTCGGGGCTGGTGTGGGTGGCTCCGGGTGGTGGTCGGTTGTTCGTACCCTCCGTCGGCCAGTCGGGCTCTGAAGCATCCCGGGCGTCAGCTGCAGTTCCATGGCTCCGAAAGACAGGGTGGCTTCCACCGCTCACAGGAAGTCGATCCCCAGGATGAGCTCATCAATGATCGTAGGTAGCACCAGCAGCGGCAGGTGGACATGCTGCTCCCCGAACTGTACAGTCGTCGTACAGGCCTTAGTGACGGTGGTACGAGACCCGTCTGCTAGGCTTACTCCCACTTGAATGTCCTGTTGTCCCGTTGCTGTCAACCTTTGTGCGACTGCCTCACTGATGAAACTTCGCGTCGCTCCGGTGTCGATAGTAGCCAGAAAGGGTTTCCCTTCCATTCTCACTCTGGCTACTATCCGCGCGTTCTCTAGTCGTATGGCTCCGTTTATTTCTGTGGCTGGCTGTTCATCGCTCCCCCCTGGTCCGGATTCGAGGAGGGAGGCATTCCGTTTCCCGACGGCTGGGTGCAACACTCAATCGTCCTCACGCCTCGTCGTCCACACTGCCAACAGTGGAGCACTTGTGGGTTTCTGCAATCCCGGTTGAGATGTCCTGGTTGCCCACAGCGTCGACATGCGGTCTGGACGTCTATCAGTGTGTCCGGTCGGGGTCCGTTGCTGGCTCCGGGGGCACTGTCGCGAAACGGGTTGCGATGTCGAGGTGTCGGGGTGGGAAATTCTGGATTTGCTGTGGCTGGTTTATGCACCGAGTGGGGTCTCGTAGGTGCCTTCATCTGCCCTTCTCTCTCACGGACCATCTCATAATGTGTGGCCAACTGGGTAAGTTGACTCAGGCAACTCACCTCATGACGTCGGATGTACAGCTGGTATTCCGGTAATAAATTCTCGTAGATTCGGTCAAGCTCCCTGTCGCCCGTATACCCGGCACGCTGCATCATAAGCCGCAGCTGTACCATATAGCGCTTGAATGTTTCTCCGTTTCGCTGCAGGTGGGTGCGGATCTGATCTTCCAGCCTCTCGAAGTACCGTGGTGGCAGGTAGAAATCCAAGAACTCCTTTTTGAACCTGGTCCAGGTTTCCCCATACATATGACTGACCCTGAACCAACTCTCGGCTTCCCCAGTCAAGAGCTCCGAAATGGCCAGAGGTAAGCGATTCAGCTCGATTTGATGTGCTGCCGCCCTTTCCTCTACACGCTCAATGAAGCTAAGCGGGTCCGTGGTCCCGTCGAAAGTTATGCCCCAGCGGTGAACCTTCTCCGCCAGCATTCCATATGGGGCTTCTGGTCTGGTGTCTGTAGTGACTTGCGGCAAGCTGTGCCGGGGTCGCGGAGGTGATCGTCCTGCTAATCGTGTCGGGTCGGGTCTGGGGACAGCTCCATCGGTATTAGTCACCACTATCTGGGGTTGGGCTGGGGCTACCGGGTTGGTATCGGAAAGTGAAGGACTCCTTGAGCGTTGTTTCCTTTCCGGATCGGCTGGTGAGCTGTCTCGGTATTTCGCCTCTAGCTCTGAGAAGCGTGCTAGCAAGGTGTCTGGGTGTTCGCTCAGAGATACGAAGCCCGCTACGCGACTGCGTAGCTCAGTCACCGTGCCCTCGGCGTCGAGCCCGAACTCGCTGGCCATGGACATGAGTTCGTCCTTTCTGCGGTAGTAAATCCAGCTGACGTTCACCATGATGTTGTATTGTCGGAGAAGTCTGTAGAATTTTTATAATGATTTATTAATATCCTTTGATAGGATCTGTAAAAATTTTATTATTATTATCCTGCTGGAGGATCTGTAGGTTTGTGATTATTATCCAGCTGGAGGATCTGTAGGATTTTTTTATTTTTTTTTTTTATTAATATGATTATCCTGCTGGAGGAACTGTAGGTTTTTATTGTTATTATCCTGCGGGAGGATCTGTAGGTTTTATTATTATTATCCTGCTGGAGGATCTGTAGGTTTTTATTGTTATTATCCTGCGGGAGGATCTGTAGGTTTTATTATTATTATCCTGCTGGAGGATCTGTAGGTTTTTGTTATTTTTATCCTGCTAGAGGATCTGTAGATTTAAATATTATTATCCTGCTGGAGGATCTTTAGGTTTTAATTATTATTATCCTGCTGGAGGAATTTTGTGTTGCACGAGATGTGTTCACTTTGATGACCGGGTCTTGACTACCTACTCTGGGCTCGCGGTCCGCCTTATATAGCGGCTCAGCTCTGTTGGTTGTCGGCAGCGCAGTCCTTATCAAGCTTGGCAGCGCTGCCCTTATTAGGCGTCAGCAGCGCTGCGCTAATTGGGCGTCAGCATCCTCCGTCGCCCACGGCTGCGGAGGCAACAAAACGTAGACTGCTGCGGCAAAGGGGGGGTCGGGCGCTGAGGGGTTTTCAAGGGACTTGCAAGGGGGTGAAGAGACTATATATATACATTTTGAGGGTTTTGACAACAAAAGGACAGAAAACAAGGCCACAAATATCACAGAAATACACAAGGAGGGCGACCCAGGACTCCCTAGGTACTATGCGGTGGTGGGTCTTTAAGCCACAATGATGTTGTGCTCACAAAAGTGTTTCCAGTGTCCCTGCTCGGGCGCCATCTGTAACGACGTAAATCTGGGGCTGGGGTCGGCGTCTCAGTCGCGCCAGGGTCGCTTACAGAATATTTATAAGTTGCTGGGACACTGGAGGAGCTGTACCGGGGCATACCCAGGGGTAGGGTCAATAGAGGAGGACGTAGGTGAAGAGAGAAGGGAGTCGTGAGCATGCCTTACGCGCTGGCGACGATTTGGGAGTCACTCGAAGGAGTAGGCTGGTTAGTCCAGAGTATTACTCGGAGAACTAACCAACCGTTCCCCGAATGGCTCTTCGTCGCCGACCAGGGCGTCGAGTGTGGTTCTGTGGGCACGGGAGGGTGCGAGTTAAACAGCTAGCTGGTCAGGCTGAGGTAAGACCCGGAAGCCCGTGCACCAACTGCCTAATCCCATCCACCCGCGCCTGTCACCGGCCGCGTCCTTGAGAATCTCTCGGACGCGTATGAGAGATGCGAGTGAGAGGATTCGTCGCGCACAGAGTAAGACTCGGAATGCGTACTCGCCCCCCCCACTCGATCTCCCACAACGGCAACGCCTGGGTATTACCCACTTGTCGCTACACGTGGAACATACTCAAGAGGCAGGCGTCGCAGAATCTAGAGTAAGACTCGGAAGATTCGCTAACATACCCCTCAAGTCTGCCCCACGTGGGCCATTTGGTGAGGCGCACCTAACCACCATTTCTCCACCCGTCGCTACCCATGGGACCCACCCAAGAAGCAGGCGTCGCAGAATCTAGAGTAAAACTCGGAGGATTCGCTTGCGTACTCCTCAGGTCAGCCCCACGGGAGCCATAGGATGAGGTGCTCACTAGCTGAAAAGGGGTAGAGGGGAATAAATAGAATACACAAACACTTCTACGTTTACATATTTATTTATTTTTATTTAACAATTATCACTACACATGGCCCTAGACCGCACCAAATCTACATGTAGCTGCCTAAGCAACCGTTTTTCGGCCCATCGCAGATGGCTGACACTTACCCCAATCTGTGTGTAAATGTACGAACGGTGTGTGTGCTTGTATGTGTGGATGTATAAGCCTGTGTGTCGATGCCGGGTGTGTGTGTGTATTAGCCTGGGGGTGGGTGTAAGCCTGGGTGTGCCTGTGGGTGTGTGTGGATGCCTGTGCGGGTGTGCTTGAGTGTGTGTGCCGGTGTGTGTGTGTATGTGCCTTTGTGTGTGTGCGGGTGTCGATGCCTGGGTGTACGTAAGCCTGGGTGTGCGTGGGTATGCGTGTTTTTTTTTTAATTCATTTATTGCTTATCTAAGTAATATATATGTACACATTGATTAGGGTAAGGTATACGTAAGCGGAACTTTGCAGTAGCGGTACGGCCGTGAGGTATTGCGTCGCTACTGCCGAGTTCCACCTATTCTACTTGTCCTCTACGCTCTCGCTCAGCCTTCCGCAGATCCGTCATGACTGCCGCCGCAAACGCGCTGAACGCCAGCCAGTTGGCGTCGCTGTCCAGCATCAGTGACACGAGGCTGCCCACCTCGATGCTACAGCCTAAAACCCTCTCCAGATCGCTGCGAAGCCCGGAGAAGCGTCCGCAGTGAAGTAGGACGTGTTCGGCATTCTCGACAAAACTGTCGCCACAGGATGTGCAGAACGGGGCGTCGTCATGCCCAAATCGGTGCAGGTATTCCCTGAAGCAGCCATGACCACTTAATAGTTGGGTAGTGTAAAAGTTTAGCTGCCCATGCCGCCTGTTTATCCACGCTGAGATGCTCGGAATGAGGCGATGTGTCCAGCGCCCCTTGCAAGACGCATCCCATTGCCTCTGCCAGTTCTCCTGGGTGCGCGTTTTGGCTGTAGTGCGCACTGCCTTCTTTTGGGGAGCGGAAAGAGCCTCGCCATGCGTTCCCTCGAAGATCTCCGCGGCTTCTCTAGCCAGCTCGGCTATGGGTGCTACTCCAGCCAGAACCAGGCAGGCGTCGTCCGAGATGGTTCTGAAGCCGCTGCAGACTCTGATAGCTCCAAGGCGGTGTGTGGCTCTCAGTCCGCGGGTGTAACTAACAAAGCGGCATCCTGGTTGCCATATCGGCGCCGCGTATAGCATTGTCGCTCTTGTGACGCTGGATAAGAGGAGCCTCTTGAACTGCTTTGGGCCTCGCGTATTAGGCATGATTCGCGAGATTGCACGATTTGTTAGGGCGGCCTTTTTACTAGCGTACTCCAAGTGCTCTTTAAAACATAGTCTGGTATCCAGCATCACGCCCAGGTATTTAATTGCCCTCTTAGAGGTGACCACAGTGTTGGCCACCATTATGGTAGCTGTCTCCACAGCTTTCCGGCTGCTAATGAGCACTGCCTCCGTTTTTTGGGGTGCTATCTGCAGCCCTACTGAAGATAGCCACTGCAAGACTTCCGCGATGGCTAAGTTGCACTTCCCCTCCACTGTCTTAAGTTCCTTGGCGACGACCACTATTGCCACGTCGTCAGCAAAGCCCACTAGGTGAACATCATCGGGCATCAGTAAACGAAAAACGCCGTCATACATGACGTTCCATAATAGAGGTCCCAGAACCGACCCTTGTGGCACGCCTCCAGAAACTTCATGCTCCTCTATCGCCTCGCTGGTGTCGTACTTCAGGATTCTATCCTTGAAATAGCTTCTTGTGATCCTAAGTAGGTACTCCGGGACGTTGAGCGCCTCGAGGGCATCCAGGATGCAGCCCCATTTAGCCGTGTTGAAGGCATTTTTGACATCCAACGTTGTCACTAGGCAGTACTTCTTAGCGCCGCCTTTCCATCTGCATCCGGCTATCGCTCCCGAGGCTAGCTCGACTACCTTGCCGATCGCATCCAGCGTAGATCTCGCTTTGCGGAAGCCATACTGCTGCGGTGAAACTCCACCAGCAGCTGCTATAGCGCCGTCAAGCCGGGTGCAAATCAGGTGCTCCAGTAGCTTACCGACCGTATCGATCAGGCAGATAGGGCGATATGCAGCTGGATCATCGAGCTGCTTGCCAGGCTTCGGTAGTAGGACCAGGCGCTGAATTTTCCAGCGGTTTGGAAACACTCCGCTTCTTAGGCAGCTGTTGAACATACTCGAGAAAACCTCAGGGCGGAGTGCGATTGCCAATTTTAGTGCTCGGTTAGGGATCCCATCTGGGCCAGGCGACTTGCTCGGCTTCAACATCGATGCAGCGTGGCGAATCTCCTCAAGTGTGATGAGCTCAGCTGCTGGAGGAATGGCTGGCACGGGCGGGAGCTCACCGATATCCTCAGCCATACTGGGAAAGAGATGCCTAATAATCTCTTTCAACGATGCTGGGTCCTTGGGGTGGCTGCGGGAAGAGGCGTTAAAGCGTTTAACTACCAACTTGTAGGCATTGCCCCACGGGTCATTCTCCGCAGTGTCGCAGAGGTCCAAGAAGCATCTGCGTTTGCTATCTTTGACAAGCTTTTGGAAGCGTCTCCTGCTGGCGAGGAACTCAGCCTGCCGTTCCTGAAACACCAATGATCCACGTGAGCGCTGGTAGCGGCGTCTCGCATAGTTGCAGTCGCTCCGAGCCTCGGCTATCTCCTCGTTCCACCAGTATTCTGGGACATGGTGCCTATGGTATCTTCTGTTCCTGGTCATGCTAGAATCGCACGCTCTGCTTAGCATCCGCATGGTTTTGTCAACCACGTCCTCAGTGCTATCAGCTGTATCGGAGACCTCAGCAGACTCTAGACAGGCACTAAAAGTCCGCGTGTCAAGCGTCTCGACGCGATACCTAGGCCAATGCTGTGCTGGAGCATTACGGCGATCCTGGCGTTCTCCAACGGTGTACCATATGGCAACGTGATCACTAGCATTGAAAGAGTCGTCGATGCTCCAACCGGACGAACTAAAAAGCGAGCTACTGACGAATGTTAGATCCACGACAGAACCCAGTCCAGCTCTGCTGAACGTGTGCTGCGTTCCGTGGTTTAGGAGCACCACGTCCAGGAGAGAGAACGCCTCGAGCAACGCCCGTCCCTTGGCATTAGTTGCTGAGCTGCCCCACTCTTCTGCCCACGCGTTGAAGTCGCCCGCGATGACTGTAGGGTGGCGACCTCTCGCGTCTGCTACCAGGGAGTCCAGGGTGTCTGCGAACTCCGAGAGCTGCAAGCTAGGTGCCAGGTAGACGGAGTAAATCCACATGTCACCCACCAACGCACGCACGAAGCCATCCGCCCGGGAAACTCTGGTCGGTGGTGGCGCGGCGCACCCACAGGACCAAATGGCCGCTCTTCCTGATGAGTCAAGTACACAGTTTGGTCCCTCCTGCAGCCGGTATGGCTCACTCAGCACTGCAAGATCGGCAAAGCGTTCACGCACTGTTTGCGACAACAAGTCCTGAGCCGCTGCACAGTGGTTAAGATTCAGCTGTATGCACTTCATTTTGCACGGCTTCTAACACCTCCGCTGAGTGGACATCTACTACTGCCCGCCTGGTGGCTGATTGAGGCACTGCCCTTAGCGCTGCAGATGAAACACCTCGCCTCGCTCTTACAACTTGCTGCCTTGTGGCCCAGGTCTCCGCACCTGATGCAGCACTGGGACCTGTCCACTGAGTTGCGGCATCTGCTAGCGGTATGTCCCATTTCAAGGCATCTGAAGCACCTCGTGCGTGCTTCCTGCGGGCGGATGGTGCAGCTGGTCCAGCCGACTCGAACAGTACGCAAGGCAGTGATACTGCTCGCCAGGTTCGCGGGTACCGAGAAATTGGCTACCTGGGTGTTGCCGTATCCGGGTCGAATACTTTTGACGCTGCAGGCATCAGCAGGTATATTAGCCTGTGTCGACAACGCAGCCACTATTTCCTCCTTGTTTGCCAACTCGTCCAGATCTCGAATCGCAAAGTGCGTTTGCTCTGTAAATGAGCGAACCACTGCGCTCTTTCCAAGCACCAGCTCCATTTCATCCTTAAGCTGCTTGGTACACTCCAGGCCGCCTTCCTTTAGCTCCAGAAGCAAGTCGCCTTTAGCAGTGCGACGAGCTTTCGAGACCTTATCGCGGACACCGTTGAGCTTGCCATCGTCTCTGCGAGTAACGAGCGCTAAAACTTCGCTGTATGACCGCTCGCTGGTACTTATGACTAGCGCATCTGATCTGCTCTTCAAGAGCTGCTTACCAGGCGGCTTGTCAGGTTTCCTAGGCGGCTTCGTCGTAATCCTCCGTTGCACCGTTTGCCACGTGGTGCATGGAGCAGGTTCCAAGGCCACCGGAACTGGGAGACCAGTTCTGCTTCTCTTGGATGGAGAGGGGCGCTGGCTAGGCTCGCACTCTCGCTGTCTCTTGGGTGTTACGATCGTCCTCGCAACCCCGCTACCCTGCTGACTTGCCTTGCATACGCTGGGAGGCAATTTTGCCACCGGCGTAGTCTGGGTGGCAGAATCCGCGCTAACTTTGAAAGCTGGCTTACTTCCGCCTGCAATCGCTTCGTAAAATTTAACCGCGTTCGCTGCTAAATCCCTCACCTGCTGGTTGACATGCCGCTGCCCGAATAACAGAGCACTGAGGCTGGTAAGGGTGGCACCCAGCTGCTCGAATGCATCCATCCCTGCCGGCTCCTGAGGTGAGGCGGCTGCCACAGGTGCAGGCGAGGCGCCTATAGGTGCCAAGCTTTGCACGGGGGGAGGCGCGACCCCCTGAGGGGGGGATCTCGGCAATGCCGAGCGGCGCACAATTCCTTCCAGTGCTACCACTTGCTTCCACTACGCGTAGGACTTCAAGCAGTCCCTCGGTGACCTAAGGTTTCCCTAAGGTGTTTAACCGGTGGAGGCTATACCGCCCCGAATCGGTCACCAGAGCCCCACGGAGCACCGCCGCGGCGGAGGGGGTTGGTTATAGCCGGTTCCGTGGCCTTTTGCTTGGTGCTGCTTGAAAATCCCTACTAGAGAGAAATCACCAAATGACGCGCCTAGAGGTTATGCAACGAAATTTCGTCGCACTCGCACCTAGCCGGTGCGCAAACCACTCACCAGTGACACCTCTTGGAGTGGTGGCGCCACCTGTGATCGACTGCAGAAAACCAATTGGCACTGTTCGCTCAGCTGGCACTGCAAAGCAAGGCGCACAGCCCTGGTACGCTACGCGATCAGCTGGCAGTCTGGTCTTCCCAATTGCGCAAATAAACACAGACAGCACACCACGGAGTCACAAGTGTGCAGTATGTGTAGTAATTACTTGCAAATTACGTGCAATACAGCCATGCACACCAGCAAAACAAACGGGGCGCTTCAGAATAGCGAAAGCAACTCGCGCCAGAAAACGCGCTGGCATCGGCGACGAAGACAACAGGTAGGTGGCACCGCCTCTTGAAAAACCGACTCACTTGCAATATTCGTTTCCAAAACAGGTTTGGCACTGCTAAAACACTACAAGGACGGAGCGACAGGAAAACGCGACCGCACTTGCAAGAGCATACACTCTGTGCCCCCGTGGGTATGCGTGTGTTTTTTTTTTTTTTATATTCTTTATTTAAACTAAATAATAACTAGAAAATACATAATAATACATGATAATATACAGGAGCGACAATAATTTGCGGTACGTCCGTTAAGAATTGCTTCGCAAACCACTGTCGCATCCTACACTGGAACAAGCCTAGCTTGAAGTTGACCTCCTAAGCCGCTCCACTCGCCTCTGCTCCTTCATCACCATTGCCGCAAATGTGCAGGCCGCTTCCCACTTCGACGATGATTCCATCATGCCTGGGACTAAGTTATCCACGGTGATGGGGCAGCCCATAGTGCGCTCCAGTGCACTCCTCTGAGTTGCGAACCGCCCGCAGGTAACCAACACGTGGTGTGCGTCCTCTGGCGAACCATCACCGCACCATAGGCACTCCTCGCTTTGCTCGTGGCCGAACCGCTTAAGGTAGCTCCGAAAGCACCCATGTCCAGATAGGAGCTGCGTCAAATAGAAGTTGACTTCGCCGTGTTTGCGGTTTAGCCAAGGTAGCAGCTGCGGGATCAAGGCAAAAGTCCAACGCCCCTTCACCGACGAGTTCCAGCGTGCTTGCCATCGTTCTATTGTTCTGGCTCTCACTGCTGCTCGAGGCATGCGCTCTAAGTCACCAGCTGTGTGCATTTGCAGCTCGCCCGACTCGATAGCCAGTTCCTCGATCGGTAACATGCCAGCAATAACCAGGGCAGCCTCGTCTGAGATTGTCCTGAATGCGCAGCAAACCCGGATGGCGCACAGACGGTAGGTAGCGCATAATCCGCGGCAGTAGCTGGGCACCTGCGCGGCTCTCCACCAGATCGGCGCACCATACAAGACGGTGGCACGGACTACACTCATTAGTAGCTTTCGCCGCTCCTGTTTAGGCCCTCGTGTATTAAGCATTATCCGCGACAGTGCTCGGCTTGCTCCAGCTGCTTTAGATGCAGTATACTCCAGATGCTCCTTAAATGTCAATCTCGTGTCCAGCATGACCCCGAGATATTTTATTGCCCTTTTCGACAGAATCGTGGCGTTGCCCACAACTATTCTAGCCGTCTCCACCGACTTGCGACTGCTGACTAGAACCGCCTCTGACTTGTGCGCAGCCAGCTCCAGACCCGCATGTTGAAGCCAGTCCTGCACGCGGGCAATGCACGTATTGCATGCAGCTTCCACGCATCTCAGCTCCTTCCGTACGACCACGATGGCTACGTCATCGGCGAAGCCAACGATATATGCATCGTCAGGGAGTTGAAGCCTAAGGACTCCGTCATACATAACATTCCACAGGAGTGGCCCGAGAACGGATCCCTGAGGGACTCCTGCAGAAACTGCGTGAGATTTGGTGCCTTCTGTGGTCCGGTAGTGCAGCACTCGACCGTCAAAATAGCTCCTTATTGTGTCCCGCAGATATGAGGGGACCTGCAGAACCTCCAGAGCGTCTAGGATAACATCCCAACTGGCTGTGTTAAACGCATTTTTTATATCAAGCGTGGCAATGAGACAGTATTTTTTGGTACCTCCTGCCCATCTGGAGCCTTGGATGGCACTGGATGCAATGTCGACCACCATGCTCAGGGCGTCGAAGGTTGACCTCGCTGTCCGGAATCCAAACTGGTTTGGGGATAGCCCGCCTGCTCTGTCTATCGCTTGGCTGAGCCTCACAGATAGCAGCTTCTCGAAGACTTTGCCAATGTTGTTCAGCAGGCAGATTGGTCTGTACGAGGAAGGTTCCCCCGGCGGCTTATCAGGCTTCGGCAGTAACAACAGATTCTGCTCTTTCCAGCTAAGCGGAAAAGTCCTCTCGCGTAGGCACGTATTGAAAAGGTCAGTGAATTGTTGGGCTTTCAACGTCATTGCCAGCTTCAGCGCTCGATTAGGGATGCCGTCCGGGCCTGGGGATTTGGACGCCACGATGCTCCTGGCAACAGCGAGTACCTCCTCCGGCGTGATAACTACTGGTTCGATGTAGTCCTGATGCTGTGTTGTTGCTGCGGGCAGGGACTGCAGCCTACCGTTCGGGAACAGGCATTCCACGACGGCCCGCATCCTGCCTGGCTCCATAGAGGGGTTGTGTTGGTATCCAGCATAGATGCGTTTAACCACGGTTTTGTAGGCTCTGCCCCACGGGTCGTGCTCTGCAGAGTCGCACAGTTGCAGATAGCATTCCCTCTTGCTCGCCTTGATGGCCTTCTTGAGTTTACCTCTCGCCCGTCTATATTCTTCGTGCCTTAATGCGAAGTGTGGCCTATTAGCTGCTCGTTGGCAGAGCCTTCTCGCTCTTATGCAGGCTCGGCGCGCCATATCTATATCGGCGTTCCACCAATACGTGGGTTCATGGTGTCGCGCGTAGGGGCGGCGTAGTGCCATGCTGCTGTCGCATGCCGAGGAGACTTGCGCTGCCATTTGAGCTGCCCGGGAGTCGGCAGATCCTGATGTGGTGAGCTGCTCAATTGATCTAGAAAACGCCCAAGCGTCAAAGGTGTCTTGTCTGTAGTGTTTAGCGTTTGGCGCGCTATGCTCACTACACTCTCGCAGGCCACCCACTGAACATACGATGGCGTTGTGATCGCTTGCTGTGTACATGTCACTAATCGTCCACTGTGCTGCGTTAAATAGGGAAGGGCTGACGAACGTAAGGTCAATTACCGAGCCGCCCCCTGCTCTGGAAAATGTGTACCTGTTGCCGCTATTCAGTAGCGCCAGATCCAGTGGAGCCAGTGACTCCAAGAGCACCCTGCCTCTAGTGTTCGTTAAAACACTGCCCCACTCCAGAGCCCATGCATTGAAGTCGCCTGCGAGTATGACTCTACTGCGTCCCCTGGCGTCATCTACAAGCTGTTCCAAGACAGAGGAGAAGGCGGCGATAGGCAAGCTGGGCGCGAGATAGCAGCTATATATGCACAAACTGCCCAATTTTGCCCTCACAAATCCATGGAACTCTTGCACCTCAGTAAGCTGCTGAGTTGCACCGCACACCCACAACGCAGCCTTCTTGCTGTTGTCCGACGCCCAGATGCCCGATGGCGCAATCGGCACACGATGAGGTTCGCTCAATATGCATACATCGATCCTATGCTCCTTGGTTGACTGCTCCAGAAGCGACTGAGCAGCCATGCAATGATTAAGGTTAAGCTGGAGTACCCTTATCATCTCGTCCGGCCGACAGCTGCTTTGTAGGCGGGGCAGTTAAAGCTGCCCGTGGTGTGATCCACGTTTCCTGGCCCCTGTTTGGAGCACAGCCAGCACTTTGGTGGCTTGCTACAGGATTTAGCCTCGTGGCCAGCCTCGCCGCATCTGTAACACGCACCCCTGCGATCATCCGTGCTGGTGCATTTTGCAGCAATGTGCCCAAACGCCAGGCATTTGTAGCAACGCAGTGGCTGTACAATGGGCCGTATGTGGCAAACAGCCCAGCCCACTCGAACTTTGGCCAGCTCAAGTAACCGGCTGGCTAACGGGGTTGGAAGCACCAACGTCGCCGACGATGTGCCGCTACGTAGGGCTCGAAGTGAGCGGACTGCTTCGACAGACAGACTGGGGGCGTCTAAGGCTTCCTGGATCGACTCGATCAGCTCCTCCTTAGTAGTCAGTTCGTCCATGCCGCGGATTTCGACCCGCTGGACGTCAACTAGCGTCTTTACCGTTGCCCTGTTGCCTAAGACTTTCACCATAGCTGATTGCAGCTCTTCCGAGCTGTGCGATGGTTTCTTGTTCAGGCGCAAAAGCAGATCTCCGTTTGCTGCACGCCTGACATTCTGCACATCCTCACAATATTGGCGTAGGGACGGGTCAGTTTTTACCACACGGAGCACGTCAGCGTAGCTGCAGCCGTCAGCCCCAGTGATTGCAATAGCATCCGCTCTGTTTCGCTTGCGCGACGGATTCCTTGGCTTCACCTTTGACCAGGTCGGCTGTGGTGCCGCCTGTGGAGCAGCTTCTGGTGCCGTCTTAGGTGCCGTCTCTGGTGCTACCTGCTTCGCCGCCTGAAGGGGCTTAGCGGAGCCTTGTTTTGATTTTTTGGGCGGTGAGCTACGCAACTCTGGCAGCTCCCTTGGGCGCTTCGGCAGTGCCCTGTTGCCTGCACGACTGGCGACGCCAGTATGATGAGCTGGTTGCTCCATGACCCTGTCAATAGGACGCTCCAAGATCACTGGTGACGTCTCGGTAACACCCACTGCCGTTTGGGGCTTGCTAAGCCTCAGAGCTGACGCATGCAGCTTTACGATTTTGGCCAATTCGTCGCGCATTAAAGCGTTAATATGGCGTTGACCACTAAAAAGCACTGTCAGACCTGAAAGAGCCTCGCCCAATTTCTCCAGCGAACTCTGCAACGTTGCTGGTGGCCTCGGCGTGATCGGCAAGGGCCAGACGACCGGTTGCGGCAAGTGCGCCGCCAGAGGGGTTCGTTGCGACGTGGGAGAAGCCTCGCTATTCACCGGGGATGGCACAACCACCCGTGGAGGGGATCTCGGCAGTGCCGAACGACGCACAATTTCATCCATGGCGTATATAAGGACAGGAGCTTAAGTAGAGCTCCAAGCAGTCCCACGTTGACCACAGGTTTCCCTATGGTGTGTAACCGCTGGAGGTTATACCGCCCCGAGTCGGTCACCAGAGCCCCACGGAGCACCGCCGCGACGGAGGGGGTTGGTAGTAGCCGGTTCCGTGGCTTTTTGCTATTAGCTGCTTGGAAACTCCTACTTGTTCGACAAAAAAGTGGCGCGCCTGAGTGCTATACTACACTTAGCGCAGCCCTTTTGCGTATGCTAAGAAAATTCGGTTTCCCAATGCACGAACCCTGCACAGCGGAGACAAAAAGCGCCACCTGTTGCTTCACAGGGGAACCCGGTGAGCGCTGTTTGCTCGGTTGGCACTGCTATGCAGGCAGCCAGCCCTGGAATGCGACGCGATCAGCTGGCAGTGCGGTCAGTCTAAAAAACACAAACAGCACACCACAGAGAAATGGTGTGGCACTGTGTGTATTTTAGTAACGCACACTACCGAAGGTGACCAGAAATGAGCGCGGGCGGTCCGCCGCTTGGGAAGGCTTCAGTAGACAACACGAGAACTGCCCAGGAACGCGAGTGACGGCAGCAAACGGACGCACAGGTAAGACACCCGGCACTTTCACCAACACGATTCAAGCTGTTTTGTATTTTCCACACAGATGTGACGCCGAAAAACAACAGCTGAACGGAGCAATTCGAAACGCGACCGACTTGAGAAAAAACCGTCTCGTGGGTGTGCGTGTGTGCCTGTGTGTGTGTGCGTAAGCCTGGGTGTGCGAGGGTGCCTGTGTGTGTGTGCGTAAGCCTGGTGTGCGTGGGTGTGTGCGTAAGCCTGGGTGTGCGTGTGTGCCTGTGTGTGTGTGCGTAAGCCTGGGTGTGCTTGTTTTTTTTTTTTTTTTTTTTTAATTCATTTATTGCTTATCTAAGTAATATATATGTACACATTGATTAGGGTAAGGTATACGTAAGCGGAACTTTGCAGTAGCGGTACGGCCGTGAGGTATTGCGTCGCTACTGCCGAGTTCCACCTATTCTACTTGTCCTCTACGCTCTCGCTCAGCCTTCCGCAGATCCGTCATGACTGCCGCCGCAAACGCGCTGAACGCCAGCCAGTTGGCGTCGCTGTCCAGCATCAGTGACACGAGGCTGCCCACCTCGATGCTACAGCCTAAAACCCTCTCCAGATCGCTGCGAAGCCCGGAGAAGCGTCCGCAGTGAAGTAGGACGTGTTCGGCATTCTCGACAAAACTGTCGCCACAGGATGTGCAGAACGGGGCGTCCTCATGCCCAAATCGGTGCAGGTATTCCCTGAAGCAGCCATGACCACTTAATAGTTGGGTAGTGTAAAAGTTTAGCTGCCCATGCCGCCTGTTTATCCACGCTGAGATGCTCGGAATGAGGCGATGTGTCCAGCGCCCCTTGCAAGACGCATCCCATTGCCTCTGCCAGTTCTCCTGGGTGCGCGTTTTGGCTGTAGTGCGCACTGCCTTCTTTTGGGGAGCGGAAAGAGCCTCGCCATGCGTTCCCTCGAAGATCTCCGCGGCTTCTCTAGCCAGCTCGGCTATGGGTGCTACTCCAGCCAGAACCAGGCAGGCGTCGTCCGAGATGGTTCTGAAGCCGCTGCAGACTCTGATAGCTCCAAGGCGGTGTGTGGCTCTCAGTCCGCGGGTGTAACTAACAAAGCGGCATCCTGGTTGCCATATCGGCGCCGCGTATAGCATTGTCGCTCTTGTGACGCTGGATAAGAGGAGCCTCTTGAACTGCTTTGGGCCTCGCGTATTAGGCATGATTCGCGAGATTGCACGATTTGTTAGGGCGGCCTTTTTACTAGCGTACTCCAAGTGCTCTTTAAAACATAGTCTGGTATCCAGCATCACGCCCAGGTATTTAATTGCCCTCTTAGAGGTGACCACAGTGTTGGCCACCATTATGGTAGCTGTCTCCACAGCTTTCCGGCTGCTAATGAGCACTGCCTCCGTTTTTTGGGGTGCTATCTGCAGCCCTACTGAAGATAGCCACTGCAAGACTTCCGCGATGGCTAAGTTGCACTTCCCCTCCACTGTCTTAAGTTCCTTGGCGACGACCACTATTGCCACGTCGTCAGCAAAGCCCACTAGGTGAACATCATCGGGCATCAGTAAACGAAAAACGCCGTCATACATGACGTTCCATAATAGAGGTCCCAGAACCGACCCTTGTGGCACGCCTCCAGAAACTTCATGCTCCTCTATCGCCTCGCTGGTGTCGTACTTCAGGATTCTATCCTTGAAATAGCTTCTTGTGATCCTAAGTAGGTACTCCGGGACGTTGAGCGCCTCGAGGGCATCCAGGATGCAGCCCCATTTAGCCGTGTTGAAGGCATTTTTGACATCCAACGTTGTCACTAGGCAGTACTTCTTAGCGCCGCCTTTCCATCTGCATCCGGCTATCGCTCCCGAGGCTAGCTCGACTACCTTGCCGATCGCATCCAGCGTAGATCTCGCTTTGCGGAAGCCATACTGCTGCGGTGAAACTCCACCAGCAGCTGCTATAGCGCCGTCAAGCCGGGTGCAAATCAGGTGCTCCAGTAGCTTACCGACCGTATCGATCAGGCAGATAGGGCGATATGCAGCTGGATCATCGAGCTGCTTGCCAGGCTTCGGTAGTAGGACCAGGCGCTGAATTTTCCAGCGGTTTGGAACACTCGCTTCTTGGCGCTGTTGAACTACTCGAGAAACCTCGGGCGGAGTGCGATGTGCCAATTTTAGTGCTCGGTTAGGGATCCATCTGGGCCAGGCGACTTGCTCGGCTGGTGTGCGTGTGTGCCTGTGTGTGTGTGCGTAAGCCTGGGTGTGCGTGTGTGACTGGGTGTGCGTGGGTGCCTGTGTGTGTGTGCGTAAGCCTGGGTGTGCGTGTGTGCCTGGGTGTGCGAGTGTGCCTGGGTGTGCGAGTGTGTGCGTAAGCCTGGGTGTGCGTGTGTGCCTGGGGGTGCGAGTGTGCCGGTGGGTGTGCGCGGTTTTTACTGCACTTTTGCTGCCACTCTTTGCAAGTCCTCGCTAGCCGTTGCCTTTGTTGTTGCCTCCGCTGCTGTCGTTGCTGCCGGGTGATGCCACCGATCGTGGCCGTTGTTGCGTTTGCCGTTCTGGTGGTGGTCGCACCCTGTGGTTGTTGTTGTGATAGCCATTGCGGTGGCGCGCTGTTGTTGCCGGCTGTGGCTGTTGTTGTTGCAGTGGCTGCTGTGGTGCGCTGCTATTGCAGACTGTGGTTGTTGTTGCGGTGGCTGCTGTGGTTGCTACTCCTGTTGTTGTTGTTGTTGCTGTCACTACCGTCGCGAGAACTTTTTACTGTCACGTTTAACATCAAAATCAAGACTCGCAAATCGCAAATATGCAAATCATTTGCTCGCCGTCTTCTTCTTCTCTTTTCTGGGTCCCCACACGTCGTTTCTCTGCTGGTTCCGATAGTGAACCAGCGCTCACTTTCGCGTCGCACTTGCGCAAATGTGCGCGGAACATGCATGGTACGCACAACACAAGGTAACATATATGACGTCACGGACGGAAGACATAAATGTGCGGTAGTTTTCTGCTACCTCACACCCTCTCCTTACTTCGGGTGGCGATGACGGACAGTAACTTTCCCGGCTTTGGTCACCTTGACCTGGAAAGCATGGCCTTCCACCTCCATCAGGTACTTGGTCCCGTGAATGGTGTTGCGCCGCACCGCCACCTCGACGCTGTCCAGGACGTCTTGGGGTAGCAGTCCCCCCGTTCCCTCTACCCGCCAGCTCTCCGGGGCCATCACCCAGTCAATGGTGAAAAGCGGCAGGTCGTTGATTCCAGCGTCTTCGAGGGTGAGTGTGTTTAGCACCTCCTCAACGGCGTCGTCTGACAGCCATCCCGGGTCCATACTTAGGTCTCTCCAGGGGTCCATGGCGGGTAGGGGTACGCTTCCACTAGAGTCGGGGGTGTCCTCAGGTGGTTCGTAGATGTCGGTGTTCCTACTATCATCGGAGTGGTATCCGTCAGGATACAGGTATTGACGGCTGTGCCCCTCCGGATCGAACAGGATGCGGCCTTCTGCTTCGGACATCTTCTCGCTATAATAAGATGGGGGTGTTAGTATTATCTGCATCGCCCTACCTACAGTGCGGCTTGTGGGGGGGTCTGAAGGACTTGACACAGTGATGGGGGAAGGTGGACTTGGTTCTAGGGCAAGAGTGGTGTCTGGGTGGCCCTCGTCGGGGTCCGTGACGAACGGCTTCAGATCTGCTAGGCTAGCCATCCGACGCCGATTTGTCTCCATATGTTGGAGGCGTACCACATTCGGGGAGACGAATTTCTTCACGACGTAGGGTCCGTCGAACTTTGGCGCCAACTTTGCTGCAAATCCTTCGGCGGCGTTAGGCAAGACGTGATGTTTGGCCAATACCTGAGTGCCCACGGTTGGTCGCCAGTCTCGGTGGCGTAGGTTGTATTGTCTTGCCTGGTCTTGGGACGCCCTTTGTACATTCTGTTGCACTGCCTCGAAAACCTTTCGTAGCTCGGTGGCGCGTGTCTCGGGAGTTGTCTGTATTCTTCCACTTCCCGGGGTAACCTGGTCGTATAGTGCGTTCGGCAGACGGGGTTCGCGTCCTTGGACTAGGAACGCTGGGCTGAATCCGGTCGTGTCTGAAGCGCTGGTATTTATGGCCAACATTATCTCCGGGAGCAATTCATCCCACGAGCTCTGGTGTCCCTCGATGTACTGGGCCAGCATGGTCTTTATCGTCCGATTTGCTCTCTCCGTCGGGTTCTGTTGGGGGCTGTAGGGGGCGGTGTGTTGTAGCTCCATCCCGAGTTTCTCGCAGAATCGGTGAAAGGATCTGCTCGTAAACTGGGTCCCGTTGTCACAAACGAAACACCGCGGTGTCCCGAAGCGACAAAGGATCCGTTCTCGGAAGGCTCGTTCCAAGTGGGCAGTCGTAGCTTTGCGCAGCGGGACTAACTCCACCCATTTAGAGAATAAGTCGAAGAACACCAGGAGCATGGTGTTTCCGTGTTTCGAGCGTGGCAGGGGACCAATGAAATCCGAGCAGACAGTCCCGAAGGGTTCCGCTACTTGTCTGGTCAACATCTTCCCCGCAGGCTTCATCTGGCTCACCTTGTACGCCTGGCATTTGGTACATCGTCGTACGTATCGGGTTACGTCTCGAAGCAAGCCGGGCCAGTAATACCGTTGCGTTACTCGACTCGCTGTCTTCCGTATTCCCAGGTGACCAGCGGTGGGGTTGTCGTGACACTCCTTCAGGACGTGGGAGCGCTGGTCCGATGCTACGCATAGCTTCCAGGGGACGTAGTCCTCTTCCGTGGGGCGATGACCTAGGTGTCGGTACACGTGACCGTTCTCCAGCGTATAGTCCGGGTGATTCTTGGGGTACTCCTCGATGCGCTTTGTCAATTTGAGGAGCCATGGGCACGTGATGGTTTCGGTTAGTACCGTCTGTAGTACTTCTTCCAGGGGTTGCCTCGACAGCGCATCAGCCACGACATTTAACTTCCCCCGACGGTAGTGGATGTCGAATTGGTATTGCTGCAATTCCAGGGCCCACCTCGCAATTCGGCCAGTCGGGTTGTCAATGCTATTAAGCCACTTAAGGGCTAAGTGGTCTGTGATCACATCGAAACGGTAGCCCTCGAGGAAACATTTCAGCTTGCGGATGGCCCAAACAATCGCTAAACATTCCTTCTCCGTCGCTGAGTAGTTTTCTTCGGGCTTCGACAACCGTCGGCTGACGTACGCTATCACGCGCTCTGCCCCGTCTATTTCTTGTGTCAACACTGCTCCCAACCCAAAGTCACTGGCGTCCGTTTGTAGCACAAACTTGGCCGAGAAATCTGGGCAAGCAAGGATCGGAGCTTTGGTAAGGCGTAGTTTCAGCTCGTCGAACGCGGCCTGTTGTGGTTCACCCCACTCCCATCGTTTGCTCTTCCGGAGCAGTATCGACATCGGTTGCACTACCTCCGCGAAGTTTGACACGAACCTCCGGTACCACGATGCTATCCCAAGGCAGCGGCGCAATTCCCGAACGTTGGTTGGGGGAGTTAGTTTTCGGACGGCTGCGATCTTCTCGGGGTCGGTGTGTATCCCTTGTTCGCTGACGACGTGGCCTAGATAAGCAATGCTTTTGCGGAAGAACTTGCACTTGGCTTTGTTCAGGCGCAGATTTGCTTCGCGTAGACGGCGAAGAACTTCCTGAAGGTTCCGGAGGTGGTCGTCTAAATCCGAGCCCGTGATGATGATGTCGTCGAGATACGCGAAGGCATGTGGTTCCATGTCGGGGCCTATGACTCCATCGAGTGCTCTTTGGAACGTGGCTGGTGCGGAGTGTAAGCCAAAAGGCATGACCTTCCAGTGGAAAAGGCCTCGTCCCGGCACCGTGAACGCCGTGTATTGACGGCTGTTGCGTGCCATGGGGATCTGCCAGTACCCACTCTTCAGATCCAATGTGGTAATGTATTTCGCGTTACGAAGTCTCTCCAAGATGTGATGAATCCTCGGCAGCGGGTACGCATCCGGAAGAGAGCGTGCATTTAGCTGCCGGTAGTCAATGCACATCCGGATGTCTCCCGTCTTCTTTCCTACTAACACAATAGGCGCACTGTGGGGACTCTTCGAAGGCTCGATGCAGTCGTTTTTCAGAAGTTCATCTACCTGGTCGTAGATGACCTTCTGCATCGCTGGGTTCTTCGGATAATATCTCTGTTTGATTGGTCTCTCATCGCGCATGGTGATCACGTGCTCCGCGATGTGTGACACGCCCTTCAAACCATCAAACAGCGCTAGCTCACGTTCCAGAAACTCCCGTACCCGAGGGTCTGTTTCCACTTCATGGTCGTCTTCCATCTTGCCTGGGCCTGGTAAATCTTGGGCGACTGCGAAATGTTCGCTTCTTTTCCCCGAAGGGGAACGAGGACGTTGGGGTGGTACGCCACCCTCAAGTGGCCCTCGTGAAATATCGCCTTCCTGTCGTACAATCCTTTGCTGCTCTTCCTCGTCGACCGGTCTTATCTCCTTATCCTGAGGCAGCTCCGTTGACGCCCTAAAGGTCACCTCACGACTGTAGACAGCTGGTGGCTCACGGGTGCTCGGGTCTTCCTTTAATTGGTCGGATCTCGGGGCTGGTGTGGGTGGTTCCTGGTGGTGTTTTGCTATTTGCGCTCTCGGGGCTGGTGTGGGTGGCTCCGGGTGGTGGTCGGTTGTTCGTACCCTCCGTCGGCCAGTCGGGCTCTGAAGCATCCCGGGCGTCAGCTGCAGTTCCATGGCTCCGAAAGACAGGGTGGCTTCCACCGCGCACAGGAAGTCGATCCCCAGGATGAGCTCATCAATGATCGTAGGTAGCACCAGCAGCGGCAGGTGGACATGCTGCTCCCCGAACTGTACAGTCGTCGTACAGGCCTTAGTGACGGTGGTACGAGACCCGTCTGCTAGGCTTACTCCCACTTGAATGTCCTGTTGTCCCGTTGCTGTCAACCTTTGTGCGACTGCCTCACTGATGAAACTTCGTGTCGCTCCGGTGTCGATAGTAGCCAGAAAGGGTTTCCCTTCCATTCTCACTCTGTCGTATGGCTCCGTTTATTTCTGTGGCTGGCTGTTCATCGCTCCCCCCTGGTCCGGATTCGAAGAGGGAGGCATTCCGTTTCCCGACGGCTGGGTGCAACACTCAATCGTCCTCACTCCTCGTCGTCCACACTGCCAACAGTGGAGCACTTGTGGGTTTCTGCAATCCCGGTTGAGATGTCCTGGTTGCCCACAGCGTCGACATGCGGTCTGGACGTCTATCAGTGTGTCCGGTCGGGGTCCGTTGCTGGCTCCGGGGGCACTGTCGCGAAACGGGTTGCGATGTCGAGGTGTCAGGGTGGGAACTTCTGGATTTGCTGTGGCTGGTTTATGCACCGAGTGGGGTCTCGTAGGTGCCTTCATCTGCCCTTCTCTCTCACGGACCATCTCATAATGTGTGGCCAACTGGGTAAGTTGACTCAGGCAACTCACCTCATGACGTCGGATGTACAGCTGGTATTCCGGTAATAAATTCTCGTAGATTCGGTCAAGCTCCCTATCGCCCGTATACCCGGCACGCTGCATCATAAGCCGCAGCTGTACCATATAGCGCTTGAATGTTTCTCCGTTTCGCTGCAGGTGGGTGCGGATCTGATCTTCCAGCCTCTCGAAGTACCGTGGTGGCAGGTAGAAATCCAAGAACTCCTTTTTGAACCTGGTCCAGGTTTCCCCATACATATGACTGACCCTGAACCAACTCTCGGCTTCCCCAGTCAAGAGCTCCGAAATGGCCAGAGGTAAGCGATTCATCTCGATTTGATGTGCTGCCGCCCTTTCCTCTACACGCTCAATGAAGCTAAGCGGGTCCGTGGTCCCGTCGAAAGTTATGCCCCAGCGGTGAACCTTCTCCGCCAGCATTCCATATGGGACTTCTGGTCTGGTGCCTGTGGTGACTTGCGGCGAGCTGTGCCGGGGTCGCGGAGGTGATCGTCCTGCTAATCGTGTCGGGTCGGGTCTGGGGACAGCTCCATCGGTATTAGTCACCACTATCTGGGGTTGGGCTGGGGCTACCGGGTTGGTATCGGAAAGTGAAGGACTCCTTGAGCGTTGTTTCCTTTCCGGATCGGCTGGTAAGCTGTCTCGGTATTTCGCCTCTAGCTCTGAGAAGCGTGCTAGCAAGGTGTCTGGGTGTTCGCTCAGAGATACGAAGCCCGCTACGCGACTGCGTAGTTCAGTCACCGTGCCCTCGGCGTCGAGCCCGAACTCGCTGGCCATGGACATGAGTTCGTCCTTCCTGCGGTAGTAAATCCAGCTGACATTTACCATGATAATATCTACTGTGGAAAAATTTAAATTTTTTTTTTTTTTTATTTATTTATTTTTTTTTACGATAAATTTTATTTATTATTATCCTTCGGCAGGATTTAAAAAAAAAAAATTTATTTATTGTTATCCTTCGAGAGGATCTGTAGATTATTATTATCCTTTGAGAGGATCTGTAGATTATTATTATCCTTCGAGAGGATCTGTAGGCTTTATTTATTTTTATCCTTCGAGAGGATCTGTAGATTTTTATTGATTATTATCCTTTGAGAGGATCTGTAGATTTTTATTTATTTTTATCCTTCGAGAGGATCTGTAGATTATTATTATCCTTCGAGAGGATCGTTGCGTCGCACTGTGATGTGTTCACTTCGGTGACCGGGTCTTGACTCCCTACTCTGGGCTCGCGGTCCGCTTTATATAGCGGCTCAGCTCTGTTGGTTGTCGGCAGCGCAGTCCTTATCAAGCTTGGCAGCGCTGCCCTTATTAGTCGTCAGCAGCGCTGCGCTTATTGGGCGTCGGCAGCCTCCGTCGCCCACGGCTGCGGAGGCAACAAAACGTAGACTGCTGCGGCAAAGGGGGGGTCGGGAGCTGAGGGGTTTTCAAGGGACTTGCAAGGGGGTGAAGAGACTATATATATACATTTTGAGGGTTTTGACCACAAAAGGACAGAAAACAAGGACACAAATATCACAGAAATACACAAGGAGGGCGACCCAGGACTCCCCAGGTACTATGCGGTGGTGGGTCTTTAAGCCACAATGATGTTGTGCTCACAAAAAGTGTTTCCAGTGTCCCTGCTCGGGCGCCATCTGTAACGACGTAAATCTGGGGCTGGGGTCGGCGTTTCAGTCGCGCCAGGGTCGCTTACAGAATATTTATAAGTTGCTGGGACACTGGAGGAGCTGTACCGGGGCATACCCAGGGGTAGGGTCAATAGAGGAGGACGTAGGTGAAGAGAGAAGGGAGTCGTGAGCATGCCTTACGCGCTGGCGACGATTTGGGAGTCACTCGAAGGAGTAGGCTGGTTAGTCCAGAGTATTACTCGGAGAACTAACCAACCGTTCCCCGAATGGCTCTTCGTCGCCGACCAGGGCGTCGAGTGTGGTTCTGTGGGCACGGGAGGGTGAGAGTTAAACAGCTAGCTGGTCAGGCTGAGGGTAAGACCCGGAAGCCCGTGCACCAACTGCCTAATCCCATCCACCCGCGCCTGTCACCGGCCGCGTCCTTGAGAATCTCTCGGACGCGTATGAGAGATGCGAGTGAGAGGATTCGTCGCGCACAGAGTAAGACTCGGAATGCGTACTCGCCCCCCCCCCCACTCGATCTCCCACAACGGCAACGCCTGGGTATTACCCACTTGTCGCTACACGTGGAACATACTCAAGAGGCAGGCGTCGCAGAATCTAGAGTAAGACTCGGAAGATTCGCTAACATACCCCTCAAGTCTGCCCCACGTGGGCCATTTGGTGAGGCGCACCTAACCACCATTTCTCCACCCGTCGCTACCCATGGGACCCACCCAAGAAGCAGGCGTCGCAGAATCTAGAGTAAAACTCGGAGGATTCGCTTGCGTACTCCTCAGGTCAGCCCCACGGGAGCCATAGGATGAGGTGCTCACTAGCTGAAAAGGGGTAGAGGGGAATAAATAGAATACACAAACACTTCTACGTTTAAATATTTATTTATTTTTTTATTTAACAATTATCACTACACATGGCCCTAGACCGCACCAAATCTACATGTAGCTGCCTAAGCAACCGTTTTTCGGCCCATCGCAGATGGCTGACACTTACCCCAATCTGTGTGTAAATGTACGAACGGTGTGTGTGCTTGTATGTGTGGATGTATAAGCCTGTGTGTCGATGCCGGGTGTGTGTGTGTATTAGCCTGGGGGTGGGTGTAAGCCTGGGTGTGCCTGTGGGTGTGTGTGGATGCCTGTGCAGGTGTGCTTGAGTTTGTGTGCCGGTGTGTGTGTGTATGTGCCTGTGTGTGTGTGCGGGTGTCGATGCCTGGGTGTACGTAAGCCTGGGTGTGCGTGGGTATGCGTGTGTGCCTGTGTGTGTGCGTAAGCCTGGGTGTGCCTGTGGGTGTATGTGGATGCCTGTGCGGGTGTGCTTGAGTGTGTATGCCGGTGTGTGTGTTTTTTTTTTTTTTTTTTTTATATTCTTTATTTAAACTAAATAATAACTAGAAAATACATAATAATACATGATAATATACAGGAGCGACAATAATTTGCGGTACGTCCGTTAAGAATTGCTTCGCAAACCACTGTCGCATCCTACACTGGAACAAGCCTAGCTTGAAGTTGACCTCCTAAGCCGCTCCACTCGCCTCTGCTCCTTCATCACCATTGCCGCAAATGTGCAGGCCGCTTCCCACTTCGACGATGATTCCATCATGCCTGGGACTAAGTTATCCACGGTGATGGGGCAGCCCATAGTGCGCTCCAGTGCACTCCTCTGAGTTGCGAACCGCCCGCAGGTAACCAACACGTGGTGTGCGTCCTCTGGCGAACCATCACCGCACCATAGGCACTCCTCGCTTTGCTCGTGGCCGAACCGCTTAAGGTAGCTCCGAAAGCACCCATGTCCAGATAGGAGCTGCGTCAAATAGAAGTTGACATCGCCGTGTTTGCGGTTTAGCCAAGGTAGCAGCTGCGGGATCAAGGCAAAAGTCCAACGCCCCTTCACCGACGAGTTCCAGCGTGCTTGCCATCGTTCTATTGTTCTGGCTCTCATTGCTGCTCGAGGCATGCGCTCTGAGTCACCAGCTGTGTGCATTTGCAGCTCGCACGACTCGATAGCCAGTTCCTCGATCGGTAACATGCCAGCAATAACCAGGGCAGCCTCGTCTGAGATTGTCCTGAATGCGCAGCAAACCCGGATGGCGCACAGACGGTAGGTAGCGCATAATCCGCGGCAGTAGCTGGGCACCTGCGCGGCTCTGCACCAGATCGGCGCACCATACAAGACGGTGGCACGGACTACACTCATTAGTAGCTTTCGCCGCTCCTGTTTAGGCCCTCGTGTATTAAGCATTATCCGCGACAGTGCTCGGCTTGCTCCAGCTGCTTTAGATGCAGTATACTCCAGATGCTCCTTAAATGTCAATCTCGTGTCCAGCATGACCCCGAGATATTTTATTGCCCTTTTCGACAGAATCGTGGCGTTGCCCACAACTATTCTAGCCGTCTCCACCGACTTGCGACTGCTGACTAGAACCGCCTCTGACTTGTGCGCAGCCAGCTCCAGACCCGCATGTTGAAGCCAGTCCTGCACGCGGGCAATGCACGTATTGCATGCAGCTTCCACGCATCTCAGCTCCTTCCGTACGACCACGATGGCTACGTCATCGGCGAAGCCAACGATATATGCATCGTCAGGGAGTTGAAGCCTAAGGACTCCGTCATACATAACATTCCACAGGAGTGGCCCGAGAACGGATCCCTGAGGGACTCCTGCAGAAACTGCGTGAGATTTGGTGCCTTCTGTGGTCCGGTAGTGCAGCACTCGACCGTCAAAATAGCTCCTTATTGTGTCCCGCAGATATGAGGGGACCTGCAGAACCTCCAGAGCGTCTAGGATAACATCCCAACTGGCTGTGTTAAACGCATTTTTTATATCAAGCGTGGCAATGAGACAGTATTTTTTGGTACCTCCTGCCCATCTGGAGCCTTGGATGGCACTGGATGCAATGTCGACCACCATGCTCAGGGCGTCGAAGGTTGACCTCGCTGTCCGGAATCCAAACTGGTATGGGGATAGCCCGCCTGCTCTGTCTATCGCTTGGCTGAGCCTCACAGATAGCAGCTTCTCGAAGACTTTGCCAATGTTGTTCAGCAGGCAGATTGGTCTGTACGAGGAAGGTTCCCCCGGCGGCTTATCAGGCTTCGGCAGTAACAACAGATTCTGCTCTTTCCAGCTAAGCGGAAAAGTCCTCTCGCGTAGGCACGTATTGAAAAGGTCAGTGAATTGTTGGGCTTTCAACGTCATTGCCAGCTTCAGCGCTCGATTAGGGATGCCGTCCGGGCCTGGGGATTTGGACGCCACGATGCTCCTGGCAACAGCGAGTACCTCCTCCGGCGTGATAACTACTGGTTCGATGTAGTCCTGATGCTGAGTTGTTGCTGCGGGCAGGGACTGCAGCCTACCGTTCGGGAACAGGCATTCCACGACGGCCCGCATCCTGCCTGGCTCCATAGAGGGGTTGTGTTGGTATCCAGCATAGATGCGTTTAACCACGGTTTTGTAGGCTCTGCCCCACGGGTCGTGCTCTGCAGAGTCGCACAGTTGCAGATAGCATTCCCTCTTGCTCGCCTTGATGGCCTTCTTGAGTTTAACTCTCGCCCGTCTATATTCTTCGTGCCTTAATGCGAAGTGTGGCCTATTAGCTGCTCGTTGGCAGAGCCTTCTCGCTCTTATGCAGGCTCGGCGCGCCATATCTATATCGGCGTTCCACCAATACGTGGGTTCATGGTGTCGCGCGTAGGGGCGGCGTAGTGCCATGCTGCTGTCGCATGCCGAGGAGACTTGCGCTGCCATTTGAGCTGCCCGGGAGTCGGCAGATCCTGATGTGGTGAGCTGCTCAATTGATCTAGAAAACGCCCAAGCGTCAAAGGTGTCTTGTCTGTAGTGTTTAGCGTTTGGCGCGCTATGCTCACTACACTCTCGCAGGCCACCCACTGAACATACGATGGCGTTGTGATCGCTTGCTGTGTACATGTCACTAATCGTCCACTGTGCTGCGTTAAATAGGGAAGGGCTGACGAACGTAAGGTCAATTACCGAGCCGCCCCCTGCTCTGGAAAATGTGTACCTGTTGCCGCTATTCAGTAGCGCCAGATCCAGTGGAGCCAGTGACTCCAAGAGCACCCTGCCTCTAGTGTTCGTTAAAACACTGCCCCACTCCAGAGCCCATGCATTGAAGTCGCCTGCGAGTATGACTCTACTGCGTCCCCTGGCGTCATCTACAAGCTGTTCCAAGACAGAGGAGAAGGCGGCGATAGGCAAGCTGGGCGCGAGATAGCAGCTATATATGCACAAACTGCCCAATTTTGCCCTCACAAATCCATGGAACTCTTGCACCTCAGTAAGCTGCTGAGTTGCACCGCACACCCACAACGCAGCCTTCTTGCTGTTGTCCGACGCCCAGATGCCCGATGGCGCAATCGGCACACGATGAGGTTCGCTCAATATGCATACATCGATCCTATGCTCCTTGGTTGACTGCTCCAGAAGCGACTGAGCAGCCATGCAATGATTAAGGTTAAGCTGGAGTACCCTTATCATCTCGTCCGGCCGACAGCTGCTTTGTAGGCGGGGCAGTTAAAGCTGCCCGTGGTGTGATCCACGTTTCCTGGCCCCTGTTTGGAGCACAGCCAGCACTTTGGTGGCTTGCTACAGGATTTAGCCTCGTGGCCAGCCTCGCCGCATCTGTAACACGCACCCCTGCGATCATCCGTGCTGGTGCATTTTGCAGCAATGTGCCCAAACGCCAGGCATTTGTAGCAACGCAGTGGCTGTACAATGGGCCGTATGTGGCAAACAGCCCAGCCCACTCGAACTTTGGCCAGCTCAAGTAACCGGCTGGCTAACGGGGTTGGAAGCACCAACGTCGCCGACGATGTGCCGCTACGTAGGGCTCGAAGTGAGCGGACTGCTTCGACAGACAGACTGGGGGCGTCTAAGGCTTCCTGGATCGACTCGATCAGCTCCTCCTTAGTAGTCAGTTCGTCCATGCCGCGGATTTCGACCCGCTGGACGTCAACTAGCGTCTTTACCGTTGCCCTGTTGCCTAAGACTTTCACCATAGCTGATTGCAGCTCTTCCGAGCTGTGCGATGGTTTCTTGTTCAGGCGCAAAAGCAGATCTCCGTTTGCTGCACGCCTGACATTCTGCACATCCTCACAATATTGGCGTAGGGACGGGTCAGTTTTTACCACACGGAGCACGTCAGCGTAGCTGCAGCCGTCAGCCCCAGTGATTGCAATAGCATCCGCTCTGTTTCGCTTGCGCGACGGATTCCTTGGCTTCACCTTTGACCAGGTCGGCTGTGGTGCCGCCTGTGGAGCAGCTTCTGGTGCCGTCTTAGGTGCCGTCTCTGGTGCTACCTGCTTCGCCGCCTGAAGGGGCTTAGCGGAGCCTTGTTTTGATTTTTTGGGCGGTGAGCTACGCAACTCTGGCAGCTCCCTTGGACGCTTCGGCAGTGCCCTGTTGCCTGCACGACTGGCGACGCCAGTATGATGAGCTGGTTGCTCCATGACCCTGTCAATAGGACGCTCCAAGATCACTGGTGACGTCTCGGTAACACCCACTGCCGTTTGGGGCTTGCTAAGCCTCAGAGCTGACGCATGCAGCTTTACGATTTTGGCCAGTTCGTCGCGCATTAAAGCGTTAATATGGCGTTGACCATTAAAAAGCACTGTCAGACCTGAAAGAGCCTCGCCCAATTTCTCCAGCGAACTCTGCAACGTTGCTGGTGGCCTCGGCGTGATCGGCAAGGGCCAGACGACCGGTTGCGGCAAGTGCGCCGCCAGAGGGGTTCGTTGCGACGTGGGAGAAGCCTCGCTATTCACCGGGGATGGCACAACCACCCGTGGAGGGGATCTCGGCAGTGCCGAACGACGCACAATTTCATCCATGGCGTATATAAGGACCGGAGCTTAAGTAGAGCTCCAAGCAGTCCCACGTTGACCACAGGTTTCCCTATGGTGTGTAACCGCTGGAGGTTATACCGCCCCGAGTCGGTCACCAGAGCCCCACGGAGCACCGCCGCGACGGAGGGGGTTGGTAGTAGCCGGTTCCGTGGCTTTTTGCTATTAGCTGCTTGGAAACTCCTACTTGCTCGACAAAAAAGTGGCGCGCCTGAGTGCTATACTACACTTAGCGCAGCCCTTTTGCGTATGCTAAGAAAATTCGGTTTCCCAATGCACGAACCCTGCACAGCGGAGACAAAAAGCGCCACCTGTTGCTTCACAGGGGAACCCGGTGAGCGCTGTTTGCTCGGTTGGCACTGCTATGCAGGCAGCCAGCCCTGGAATGCGACGCGATCAGCTGGCAGTGCGGTCAGTCTAAAAAACACAAACAGCACACCACAGAGAAATGGTGTGGCACTGTGTGTATTTTAGTAACGCACACTACCGAAGGTGACCAGAAATGAGCGCGGGCGGTCCGCCGCTTGGGAAGGCTTCAGTAGACAACACGAGAACTGCCCAGGAACGCGAGTGACGGCAGCAAACGGACGCACAGGTAAGACACCCGGCACTTTCACCAACACGATTCAAGCTGTTTTGTATTTTTCCACACAGATGTGACGCCGAAAAACAACAGCTGAACGGAGCAATTCGAAACGCGACCGACTTGAGAAAAAACCGTCTCCAAGTGTCCCGTCTCCAAGTGTGTGTGCCTGTGTGTGTGTGCCTGTGTGTGTGTGCGGGTGTCGATGCCTGGGTATGCGTGTGTGCCTGTGTGTGTGTAAGCCTGGGTGTGCGTGTGTGACTGGGTGTGCGTAAGCCTGGATGTGCGTGGGTGTGTGCGTAAGCCTGGGTGTGCGTGTGTGCCTGTGTGTGTGTGCGTAAGCCTGGGTGTGCGAGGGTGCCTGTGTGTGTGTGTGCGTAAGCCTGGGTGTGCGTGTGTGACTGGGTGTGCGTGTGTGCCTGTGTGTGTGTGCGTAAGCCTGGGTGTGCGTGTGTGACTGGGTGTGCGTGGGTGCCTGTGTGTGTGTGCGTATGCCTGGGTGTGCGTGTGTGCCTGGGTGTGCGAGTGTGCCTGGGTGTGCGAGTGTGTGCGTAAGCCTGGGTGTGCGTGTGTGCCTGGGGGTGCGAGTGTGCCGGTGGGTGTGCGCGGTTTTTACTGCACTTTTGCTGCCACTCTTTGCAAGTCCTCGCTAGCCGTTGCCTTTGTTGTTGCCTCCGCTGCTGTCGTTGCTGCCGGGTGATGCCACCGATCGTGGCCGTTGTTGCGTTTGCCGTTCTGGTGGTGGTCGCACCCTGTGGTTGTTGTTGTGATAGCCGTTGCGGTGGCGCGCTGTTGTTGCCGGCTGTGGCTGTTGTTGTTGCAGTGGCTGCTGTGGTGCGCTGCTATTGCAGACTGTGGTTGTTGTTGCGGTGGCTGCTGTGGTTGCTACTCCTGTTGTTGTTGTTGTTGCTGTCACTACCGTCGCGAGAACTTTTTACTGTCACGTTTAACATCAAAATCAAGACTCGCAAATCGCAAATATGCAAATCATTTGCTCGCCGTCTTCTTCTTCTCTTTTCTGGGTCCCCACACGTCGTTTCTCTGCTGGTTCCGATAGTGAACCAGCGCTCACTTTCGCGTCGCGCTTGCGCAAATGTGCGCGGAACATGCATGGTACGCACAACACAAGGTAACATATATGACGTCACGGACGGAAGACATAAATGTGCGGTATTTTCTGCTACCTCACAGTACAGAAACATAGGAAACCAATTTCGTATGTGCATAAGCCGAAAGCGATAGACAAAAACCGCAAGAACAAATTTTTTGCATTCACAGTTATTTTTATACCCTAAAATAGGTAAAAAGGGGTATATTTTTTTATGCTAAAGTATGTAACAAGCAGAAGGTAGCATCTCCGACCCCATAAAGTATATAAATTCTTGATCAGCATCAACAACCTAGTGGATATAGCCATGTCCGTCTGCCTGTCCGTCCTTCCGTTCAACACACATATGTCGATGAACACATCTGTATGTGCATTAGAAAACCAACTAAAGTTACAAAAGCCAACTCAAAAGTTATAATCGCATCGATGCAAACACACTCACAAAGAAGGCAGTGCGCACTACAGCCAAAACGCGCACCCAGGAGAACTGGCAGAGGCAATGGGATGCGTCTTGCAAGGGGCGCTGGACACATCGCCTCATTCCGAGCATCTCAGCGTGGATAAACAGGCGGCATGGGCAGCTAAACTTTTACACTACCCAACTATTAAGCGGTCATGGCTGCTTCAGGGAATACCTGCACCGAATTGGGCATGAGGACGCCCCGTTCTGCACATCCTGTGGCGACAGTTTTGTCGAGAATGCCGAACACGTCCTACTTCACTGCGGACGCTTCTCCGGGCTTCGCAGCGATCTGGAGAGGGTTTTAGGCTGTAGCATCGAGGTGGGCAGCCTCGTGTCACTGATGCTGGACAGCGACGCCAACTGGCTGGCGTTCAGCGCGTTTGCGGCGGCAGTCATGACGGATCTGCGGAAGGCTGAGCGAGAGCGTAGAGGACAAGTAGAATAGGTGGAACTCGGCAGTAGCGACGCAATACCTCACGGCCGTACCGCTACTGCAAAGTTCCGCTCACGTATACCTTACCCTAATCAATGTGTACATATATATTACTTAGATAAGCAATAAATGAATTAAAAAAAAACACATAAATACAAACGTACTTAAGTGTACGCGCCTTGCTTGTACAAAATTCATACAAAGACCAAATGTACAAAACGATAACGAATAGGTAGTTCTCGCTGTAACAAAAGAAAATAAACTATGATAGTTAAGTGTAATAAATAATAAAAAATTTATTTTTCAGAAATTTTTAAAGTTTGCAACTCATGTTGCAGCTTTTGCACCTCCTCGTGGCATTTTTTTTTCAAGCTCTGATTTCATTGCTTGAAATGCTTTTTTGTTTTGAATTTCTATATTCTTTTGTTTTTTAATAATAAAATTAAATTTTTTATTCAATTGACAAATTTTGTTATGCAGCGATTTAAAATTTTGGTGGCGCAGCTTGACATGATTTTGTTTTGGCTGGCGCTGCTGCTGCTGCTGTTGCTGGGGCTGCTGCTGCTGCTGTGGCTGGAACTGCTGCTGCTGTGGCTGGAACTGCGGCTGTGGCTGGAACTGCTGCTGTGGATGGAACTGGTGCTGTGGCTGGAACTGCTGCTGTGGCTGGAACAGCTGTTGCTGCTGATGCTGAAGCGGCGGCAAAAAATATTGCTGGGGTGGCATCGGAACCCAATAACTATAACCATTCATGGTCAGTCACTTTTGGAAATGAAATAAGCCAATACGAAAATGGCACACTGAAGTAAAAATTTAAAAATTCTCTGAGAGCTGAAAGAGTTACAGTTATTTCTGTGAATTGATCTCATCTACAGAAAACAATAATATCACATATTCATGCGCTTAAACCAGTCGCACAAAGAGCATTTAACGTGACATCGCTCTCTTAAGTTCTGCTTGCTGAGATTTAATGCGGCGAAGACATTGTAAACAAACAGCGGTGGATAGAGAAATGACGAAATAGCGGACTCGCGATTTTTTTTTCGCAAAGTGAGCGAAGTGCGAGACAAAGATTAGTTGTACCGCACATTGCATTGCATTCGCTTGCTGCCGTTTATGATGCTTTTGCTCCTGCTGTTGCTGCGGCTGCTTAGTAAAAAAGGGTGGTATATACTTAATTGACTTATTAATTAATAAATGCAATATATAAAAATGTATTATTCATAATACATATTACCTTTCTTATTGGCATTAAATAATTGATAAAAACAATCTGTATAAAAATAAAATTATTTTGTTAATTAAATACCGAAAACAAATTGTTAGCAATGGCTATTTATGAAATTTTAAAACATAGGGTATTAAAATTTTGTGCTTTGTATTTCGAAGCAACTTGCAAGTGTTTCGCTTGTATTTTCTTTGCATTTGCCTATACCAGAGGGTATATTGCTTTTGTGCAAATGTATGTAACAGGTAGATGGAAGTATTTCTGACCCAATTATATGTATGTATATATTATATGTATATGCGGGAAGTTCAGTCAATCAATTTTGTAAGATTTTATTTGCAATGCATGCTACTGCTGCTGATGTAGATTACATTTTCTTAAGTTTCTATTTGTTAGTGTGTTTGTTTTTGCACGGTATATATTTGGTGAACATTTTTTTGCTTTCTTTTAGCTTGCTTCAGAAGTCAACAATGTATGCATGCATTTACAATGTATGCGCGCGCTCTGCAAGTCTAACAAAGAGCGTAGTAACGCTACCTTCTTCGCACGCACTGAATTAACGCAAAACATATCTAAGAGGCTGCAGCTAAGTGAATTGCATATTGCCTTTAGCTTTAATTTAGTGTGTGCGAAGGAGTTAGGGTTATTAAACTTTATGATTGACATGCAAAGCGTGAGCAACATCAAAGGAACATGATCGGAGCGAGATTTGTAATTACCTGATTATCTTAAGAGCAACACGCGCACTTATGTCAACGCCCTATGCTTGTTCGCAATTGCATATCAATAACATATTAATAATGTTAGTTAGTTTTGTCTAAGTTATATAAGCAGCAAGTAGGCAAATCCACCCCCATAAAATATACTAGTGTGGGTAATTCTTCTAGACGCACCAAGTTTTGTTTTGGTGTTTTTGTTTTTTTAAATCAATCACACCAACAAAAAGTAGCAGTGCGGGCCCAACAACAACAACAACAACAACAAACGCTTCTTGCAAGTGTACGAACCTTTTTTTTATGACACTTTGCTTGCGGGACTCAAAGGCGTCATTGCCCATTGTTTTGTTTTTGTATTCTCGCTCGCGATCGAGCTCTCAGCTTGTGGGACAATCAGGCGACAGTAGTGGAATGGGTAATTGTTGTAATTATTTTATTATCTTAAGAGCAACACGCGCACTTATGTGAACGCCCTATGCTTGTTCGCAATTGCATATCAATAACATATTAATAATGTTAGTTAGTTTTGTCTAAGTTATATAAGCAGCAAGTAGGCGAATCCACCCCCAAAACATTTTCTGGTGTGGCTAATTTTTTTAGACGCACCAAGTTTTGTTTTGTTGTTTTTGTTTTTTTAAATCAATCACACCAACAAAAAGTAGCAGTGCGGGCCCAACAACAACAACAACAACAAACGCTTCTTGCAAGTGTACGAACCTTTTTTTTATGACACTTTGCTTGCAGGACTCAAAGGCGTCTTGCCCATTGTTTTGTTTTTGTATTCTCGCTCGCGATCGAGCTCTCAGCTTGTCCGACAATCCGGCGACAGTAGTGGAATGGGTAATTGTTGCAATTGTAATTTGATTTTTAAAATGGGTAAAAAGTGCTACAAATCGTATGGGAGATACTTGAAGGAGTTGTCCAAATAAAAATTCCTTTCTTAGTGCTCACTTTCAACCTGCATAAAATATTGTGTGAAAATTTCAGCCTTGTAGCTCTTTTCGTTTAGGCTGTGGCAATGTCAACAATCACTTAGGACAAACTCTTTTATATATAGAGATTTAATGTACATGCATTCTTTGCCTTCTGCATATACATTCATAAATATACTACAGCTCTCTCTCTCTTTCTTGACCGCTGCAACGGCAGCGGCCGCTCTGCTGCGACAGAGCTTTATACATAAGCAACCCAATTATGTATTTAGGCTAAGAATTCTTTTGATCAAAAATAAAGAGACATTCATAAAACCTTAACCGAATATCACAGACGTGCCAGCGTATAACTATTTAATTGACACCACAAAAAGTGTCCGATAAAGGGTTTCAGGAAAAAATGCAAACTGACGTTGTTTATACCGATTTTAGTAAGGCATTTGATTCTGTTAGTCATTCTCTGTTGCATCAAAAATTAAATATTATTGGATTTCCATCAAAACTCGTATTGTGGCTTTCGGAGTACTTGTATAGTCGAACACAAAAAGTAGTTTTTAAATCGTCGGTATCTAAACCTATTTTTGTTACCTCTGGTGTTCCCCAGGGTAGTCACCTTGGACCTTTGCTATTTAATCTATTTATTAACAATCTTCCAGCTGTTATTACTAACTCCTATGTATATATGTTTGCTGATGATGTGAACCTATGTTTCACATATGATGACGCTTCCCTGTGTAATTTACTACAGTCGGATTTGGGTGCATTGTCGGCCTGGTGTCGGTTTAACTTACTCAATTTAAATTGTTCTAAATGTAAAGTCATGTCTTTTTGTAGAAGTACCCCTCATACTGCTCACTACTTGCTTGATGCTTCACCACTTGACCGCGTGTTTGAAATTAAAGATTTAGGCATTATTCTTGATCCTAAATTAAAGTTTGACGCTCATATTTTGTCCATGGTCAATAAGGCCATTAATGTCCTTGGCTTGATCAAGCGGTGGTCGAAAGAGTTTAATGATCCCTACACCACTAAAACGCTTTTCACATCCCTAGTTCGTCCCATCCTGGAATATGGATCTTGTGTGTGGTCCCCACAATACTCGATTCACCAGGATAGAATTGAATCTGTGCAGAAGAAATACTTTCTATTTGCTCTTAGAAGTTTTAACTGGGTTCCTGGAGTTGACTTACCCCCGTATTCAAGTAGACTCCTTTTGATAAATCTTCCCTCCCTGTTAAACCGTAGAACTATGCATGGAGTATTATTTATTACTAACCTACTTAATGGTGAAATTGACTCATCAGTTCTTTTGAGTCGAATTAAATTTAATGTCCCGGTTAGATCTTCACGTAACTTTTTACCCCTTAGCCTTGATCGTTGCTTCAGCAACTATTTAATTCATGAACCATTTCGTGTTATATGTTCTGACTATAACAAACTTTATTCTCTTGTCTCCTTAGAGGCCTCAACTCCAGTACTAAAAAGATCGATCCTTTTTGCTTTATCTAATCGTAACCACTAATTACTAATCTAACGCTGGTCTGATTGGGTTTTTCTGGGTTTTTCCCAATCCTCGCAACAAATGTTGGACTACTCAATTTTTTATTGAATTTCCCAGAGCTTTAACGTTAACTTTAAAATATATTTTCAGATTTATATATTATTCTATATTTTACTTAATTTAATTATTTTTAACTATTTTTTTAATTTAAATTAATTTTGATTTCTTTTTAATGTCAGCTGCTCTTAGCTGACAATAAATAAATAAATATCCTACTATCAATTGTTGTCTTTGTCGTGCACTTTCAAGTACCTACATGTCAATATGTTGTTTTTGTCGAAAACGAACAAGTAAATGACGCTCAAGAGTAAAAATATTAGCGAAAAATTACCAACAACTGCACATTAATAAGGGTATCATAGCCTTGGCATAGCCAAAATTAACCATGCGCCACTATGTTTATACTCGATACCGAAGGTAAAGAGTATATTGGGTTTGTGCAATGTCCGTCATGGTGTCTGTCCGTCTGTATGAACGAAACTTTTTTCCACACCCTTCAAGCTAGAGACTTGAAACTTTCCAATTCTCTTTATCTATAAAATAATTCTGTTTATCTATAAAAGTGTCAAGATGGGGATTCTACGATAACTGGGGGGCTGGCAAATCGATAAATTCGATAACTCAAAACCGATAAATCCACATATTTCGCACATCCTTACAGCTAGAACTACCAAATTTGGTAAGAAGATAGCAACTAGCAACCCCCAAAAAACTGTATAAAAAATTTTGGAATCACGCCCACCCATTCCGCCCCCAGCCACCCCGCATTTTGAGATCAGAAAAACATATATCTCCCACAGTTCTTTAGCTAGAGCCACCAGATTTGGTGCCAAGAAAGGTGATGATGACCCCCCAAAAACAGCATCAAAAGTTTGGATGCTACGCCCACAAATACCGCCCTAGCCGCCCCCATCCACCCCAACGCTTCGTCAAAAACGGTAATGCGTGTATCTAACAGAGTTTTGGAGCTTGAGACGACAAATTTGGTAGGAAGATAGCTGGCAACGACCCCCAAAAATATACATCAAAGTTTTGGAGCCACGCCCACCCATTTCGCCCACCTTTCCCCACCTTTTACAAACTTTTAGCTAGAGCCACCAAATTTGGTATGAAGATAGCAATTGACATTCCACATAGATCTGCATCAAAACTTTGGATGCCACGCCCACCCATACCGCCCCCAGCCCCCCTTTCCCCACATTTTAAAATTTTCGAGCTAGAGTCACCAAATTTTGTATGAAGATAGCAATTGACATTTAACAAAGATCTGCATAAAATATTTCGATGCCACACCCATCTGCATCGGAGAATCTTCAAGGCAGCGTACACCCCTGCCGCATCCGTACCCCTTTGCAATCAGGCTTGTTTTTATGGTTTTAATACTTGTATCGAGTACACCGCAGTCGGTTGCGTCTGACTGCATCGTTTCCACTTGTTATTTTTTCTTTAGCATTGTTATTTTTATTGGAGTTGGATTGTAAGATTTTTGTCTCTTTCTTTTTGTGGTGTGTGTGTAGCGGCTATTTCTGAGAAAATTTTTGATGTGTAAACATCTTTGCTTTCGGGGCAGTGAAATGCTTAAAAAGTAATACACCTTTGGTGTGAGCTCTAAGAGAGTGTATTGGTGCAAATTTCAGAGCATCGATGTTTTCGTCACCGATGTTTTGAACATCGATGTTTTCGATGTTTTTATTCAAATAATATAAAAAATCATTCTTATATTGAAACCGACTGTTTTATGTTAGTTTATGTCCCATTTTCTTCTCATAATTAAACTAACAGAAATAATCTCTTCGTTTTATCACCTCACGACTAATTTAACACAAAAATTTAGTATTAATAAAGAAAATTTTATTAAACAGATATAGTAAAAATTAGTCTTTCAGTTTTCTTAATTTCACAATTTTTAAAGCTTTTTTCCTGTTTGAAATTAAAACTAATAATATCTAGACCTTCCTCTCCATTGACTTTTTTTTTTGTAAAAATAACATGTTGATCGCCTTTGCCGTCAGAGCCGCACGTTTTTGGGAAATGATTTCTCAAGCCTTGCTGAAAGTTCGCTCAGACACTGTCGAGCTAGCTGGAACACATAAATATGCACAAAAACTTTTCCATCTTATTAAGAGGAACCGCCACTATTTATTTATTTACGTATGGCTGTAAGAAACTATTAAAACAACGAATTTGTGTAACAAAATAAAATATTTATTTAAAAGCTTCACTATACAATGAAACATCGATGTTGAAAATAATGCATCGATGCATCGAACAATTTGGAAAACATCGATATAATCGATGTTGACATCGATGTTTTTGTAGCTCTAGTGTACGCGCCTTTTTGCTATTTAAATGTTTTTGATGTGTAAACATTTTGCGCTCGGGCAGTAAAAATCGAATTTATTTGAATACAAACCAATTTATGGTATATACGAGTTGTGCTGAACAAAACTACACTACGCGGCACAAATATTTTGACAAAACTGTTTTTAACTTTTGATGCTGGCAAGGCAGACTTCCATTAAGTAACGGTGCGAAAATCATGAATAAATCAAAGATTCTAATAATAGCTCTCTGCATGTCAAATTTTTCGTTGTTTACCTTTTGCATTCTCTTTCTGCTAATACGAATGCATGCATTTTGACGAACTCATTTTGGACATGTGATTTCACTTTTGAGCTCGTTTCAGCAACAAGTCTTTTGAATTTAAATTTAATAAATATTTAAGCCCGTGAAAAAATAAAAATTTATTAAAACATATTATATACCATGGGTAAAACGGCTGAGTTAAGTTTAGAGGTCAGATCGGCAATGGAAGCTAAGTTTAAAGCTGGAAAAAACAGTAGTGGACATTGCCAAATAAATAAGGCAAAAAAATAAAACTCGTTGAAAAATTTTAAAAGATCAGGCCCGAAACGGAAGACTATCCTGGAGGATGACCGAGCCCTGCTACGGGAATTAAAAAAAAAAAACTTATTGCTGAAGCCTCAAAAAGCAGCCGATTTACACAATTTGACAACCAAAACGTCAATCAGCGAGAAGACAGTCAGACGGCTCTTAAAAGAAGGAAAGCTCGGCACATTTTTAGCCAAGGACGTGCCTTTCATATCAAAGGTTAACAGCTAAAAAAGTAAGCCTTCGCAAAGGAGCATATACAAAAACCAAAGGAGTTCTGGAGAAGCGTTTTGTGGACCGATGAAAGCTTCTTTGAGTATTACACATAAAAATAAGTGGAAACGTTGCAGTCAGACGCAACCGTTTGCGGTATACTCCATACCAGTATTAAAACCGGTAAAAAGAGGCCTGGTTGCAAAGGGGTACGGATGCGGCAGTGGTGTACGCAGCCTTAAAGATTCTCCGATGCAGATGGGGATGCCACCAGCAATTTTCCTTCCTAATTTGGTGACTCCAGCTCAAAGTTTGTAAAAGGTATGGAAAGGGGGGTTTGGGGTGGATTGGGTGGGTGTGGTATCCAAATTTTTGATGCAGATCTTTGTGAAATGTCAATTGCTATCTTCATACCAAATTTTGTGAATCTAGCTCAAAGTTTGTAAAATGTGGGGAAAGGGGGGCGGAAGGGTTGGGCGTGGCTCCAAAACTTTGATGCAGATTTTTGGGGGTCGTTGCCAGCTATCTACCCACTTAATTTGGTCACTCTAGCTCCTCTACTCTGGAAGATACACGCATTCCCGCTTTTGACAAAGCGTTGGGGTGGATGGGGGTGGCTAGGGCAGTATTGGTGGGCGTGGCATCTAAACTTTTGATGCAGTTTTTGAAGGGTCATCAACACCTAACTTGGCACCAAATTTGATGGCTATTGCTCAAAAACTGTGGGTGATATATGCTTTTTTGTCTTTTAAATGCGGGGGGCTGGGGGCGGAATGGGTGGGCGTGGCTCCAAAATGTTTGATGCAGTTTTTTGGGGGTTGCTAGTAGCTATCTGCCACCACAGTTGGTAGTTCTAGCTGCAAGGATGTGCGAAATATGTGGATTTATCGGTTTTGAGTTATCGAGTTGTCAGCCCTCCAGTTATCGTAGAACCCCCATCTTGACACTTTTATTTACAATCCTATATATAAAGAGAATTGGAAAGTTTCAAGTCTCTAGCTTGAAGGGTGTGGAAAAAATTTGCACACATACGGACGGACAGACACCATGAAGGACACTGCACAAAATCAATATACTCTTTACCTTCGGTATCGGATATAAAAAATCGAAAAGGTCTCACTCGGTGTGTTATAACTGCTTTAGGCTCAGACAATTAAATAATAACAGTTCGTAGTAACTAGTCCGGGTTTTTTTGCATTGCTCGTGCACAGATGCACAAGATGTCGAAGTTTTCCATATCGGTAACAGGCTACATGCTAATGTTTATTTTCCAGTTCAGAACGCTCGAATCTTAAATCGGCCATTATATGCCCTGTTTTCTTGTACGAGTGGCAAACAATTTAAGCTCGTTTGAAGTCGCCGCCTGTAGATTCAACGCCTTCAGTTTCATAAGAAGTTGACTTCTCGTTTGTGAAAAATTGGCCATGTCAACACAGCTTTCTCTCCTGAACTCATATGCTTTCTCTCCTGAACTCATATCTTAGCACGTTCCTACCAAAAATAGCGATTCCACTGGTCTTTTGAACATGCAGTAGTTGGCACTGTTCCCATTACTGATGTCAGGCTTCATTTTAAATTTTTATTTTTTTTCTACACTGCTCCGTAGCTAATTTGTAATTGATTTTCACTCAATTTTAAATTCCCTGTAGCGGATCTTCTGATGCTTGATTAAAAATAATATCTAAAATATCTCTGCCTCTCACAAGACTTAAGAATGAACGCGCGACAATCGCTCAGTGCGTAACTATTTTCTCATGCCCCAGTCAAACTTAATTTTGGCACTGTATCATATATCTAGGCTCAAATTATAAACATATCTAGGCTCGTGCATCGAACTACAAACAGGAAAATTTCAAAAAAAGCTATCAAAAACTTTAAATTTAGGTTCAGATTTTAAATTTTTCTTCTCAAATCCAAAACGAAAATTTTTGATTTTAAAATTGGTCGTATTTAAATATCAAATTTAAAACGATTCGTATTATAATAAATGTGGTAAAACTTTGAATTTAGAATTTTCGATTGAATTTGAGAAAAAAATTTTAAATCTGAATCTTATATTAAAGGTTTTGATCGCTTTATTATTATTTTTTCTCTTTGTACGCTGGGCAGCTGGCGAATGAACGGGACAAAGCGTACTCGCCAATATTCACGAAGATGAACAGCAAAGACTTGCTGCATAAACGCACGTACAAACTAAATTCTCCAACACTGTACCAATTATAATTGTCCACCCGACATATATCCGTCGTCAATGGAATTTGTTGTTGGTGGGCATCAAGTTAGCACATAGAAAAATCTTACTTTGCCGATACTGATTGGCAAGTGATTTTCCTGCACAAAATTATATGAATCAAGGTCAATGCATACCTTGCTATCAGGTAAAACAAATATATTAGAGACATTACAAAATAGGTCATACACATATATTGAGAATATTTAAATATTATTCAAGCAACAAGCTTGCTGCAGAGTATTTAATAATGAATCTTTAATATTGATCTGTGTATGTATGTATTTATTTATTTGTTACTCCGTTATTAAGGCAATTTGTGAAAGACAGTTTTAGACTTTATCATTATTTTGAATTGCATTTTTTAACGATTTTTTTTTACATTCAAAGAACAACCATTCTAGATAATATTCAAGATCAACTGACTGAAGATGTGAAATATTTAAACAATAAACAGACTCCAATTCGAAGGCAAGTTATGTCCCCAGCTGCAAATATAACTCTAATGGACTATATGGGAGGGGATGAAATCGATTACGGTGATATAACTGGATATGCACATGATAGTCCTCAAAATGATACCAACTTTTTTAATGTAAGTAATATACGTAAACATTAGTAAACAAAACGATTTTACATTTAATACTTTAAGTCTCTTCGTTTGTTACACTAATACCAAACAAAGAAGATTTATTATTGGTTTAGTGAACCTCCGTCATACTGTCCGACATAACGAGGTACCCCAAGCCAGCATATTTGAATTGATTTGTAATAACTATGGACTGAAATATTTTTATGAATTCGTTTTAGTTTAAAAAAATAAAGAAGGCTCTAGTCGGGAGAGCCCGACTAGAAGATACCCTGAACCCAGTTGAAATAAATATATTTAATTTATATAAGACTTTGGTATACTGGCTTAGCTTCAATCGATTAAGTTCAATATCTCCGGTGTTTCTTAACCGATTTGGACGAAATTTTCAGAAAAATTATATTATTACCCATTACTTCAACCCTAATTTTTAGATTTTCCAAATTCGATATTTTATTGTTATCGATATTATGTGTATATCGGAAACCAGAATAGTTATCGATAATTTGAAGCAAACTTGTTCTGCTCATGGCATAGGAGAACTTAAATACAAAATCTGAAGTCTCTAGCTCTTGTAGTCTCTGAGATCCACGCGTTCATACAGACGGACAGACGGACAGACGGACAGACAGACGGACAGACGGACATGGCCATATCGTCTCGGCTGTTGATGCTGATCAAGAATATATATACTTTATAGGGTCGGAGATGCTTCCTTCTGCCTGTTACATACTTTTGCACAAAACCATTATACCCTTATTTACCCATTTTATGGATTAAGGGTATAACAAGTGAAAACGTTGCAGTCGGACTCAACCGACCGCGGAATTCTCGATACTTGTACTGAAACTGGTAAAAAGAGGCCTGATTGCAAAGGTGTACGAATTCGGAAGGGCTAACGATGTCTCAAGGATTGTTACCACCAGTTATATTTCTTCCAAATTTGATGAATGGTGCGAATGGCAGCCAATTTTTTGATACAGATCATTGTGGGATGCCAATTACTATCTTGCATACAAATCTGGTGACTCTAGCTCAAAGTTTGTAAAAGGTAGTGGAAGGGGGCTGGGGGCGGTATGCGTGGGCGTGGCATCTGAATTTTGGATGCAGATATTTGGGAGTCGTTACCAATTATCTTCATTTGGCGTTGGGGTGGCTAGGGCGATATGGGTGGGCGTGGCATCCAAAGCTTTTTCTCAGTGTTCACGTATTTATATAACTTTATTTATATAAATAAAACTGTTCTTTACTAAGTCTTTTCCCGAAACTTCCTTAAACCTCTGATCACCGATTTCCTCTTGTGGGACATAACCGCACGCCATTAACTTCAACCACGGACTACCTTGCCGGTCTCGCGCTCGGCCTGAGCGCGACATTTCTCTTCTCGTGGATAGCTAACGCGCACCCAAACTTCGCTCTTCTTACGCTGGTCTGGCCGCCCTTATGCTATGTTTACTCTGTTACCCTTTACCATGCTATAAGTATTTTCTATGTTAATGTTTATTCTGTTCATTATGTTAAAGGTATATATATATATTATACATGCATTTTGTTGTGGGGGAGGTCTGCGCTAAGCCCTCCTCACAGGTCCTAAATCAAAAACTGTGGAAGTTATAGGCGTTTATGATTTCAACTTGTGCGGGGCTGTGGTGTAACGGGTGGGGGGGGGGGGGGGGGGGGGGTGGGGTGACTTCAAAAATTTGATGTAGTTATTTGGGGTGCTAAAAGCTAACTCCTCACCTAATTTGGTAGTTATCGTTATTGTTATCAGTTATCGTAGAACCCCAATCTTGACACTTTAATTTACTATCCCATAGACAAAGAGAATTGGAAAAATTCAAGTCTCTAGCTTGAAGGGTGTGGACAAATTTTGCACATATACGGCCGGACAGACACCATGACGGACATTGCACAAACAAAATTCACTCTACTTCCAGTATCGATTATAAAAAGCAATGTAAATACACATAAATCTAGTCACTCTGATACCAGTTGACTCATACAGAAATAAGCTATATTTTGATGACCCTATGGAACTTAGGAAAGAAACAATCAGATCTAGTCGGAAACAAGTGGAAACGTTGCAGTCGGACTCAACTGACTGCGGTATATTCGTTATCAGTATTTAAACCGGTAAAAACAGGGCTGATTGCAAAGGGGTACGGATGCGGCAGCGGTGTACACAGCCCTTAAGATTCTCCGATGCAGATGGGGATGCCACCTGCTATATTCGTACCAAATTGGGTGACTCTAGCTCAAAGCTTGTAAAAGGTGGAAGAAGGGGGGCTAAGTGGGTGTGGCATCTAAATTTTTGATGCAGATCTTTGTGGAATGTCAATTGCTATCTTCATACCAAATTTGGTGACTCTAGCTCGAGGTTTGTAACAGGTGGGGAAAGGAGTGCTGGGGGCGGTATGGGTGAGCGTGGCATTCAAATTTTTGCTGCCGATCCATGTGGGATGTCAATTGCTCTCTTCATACCAAATTTGGTGACTCTAGCTCGAAGTTTGTATAAAGTGGGGAAAGGGGGGCTGGGGGCGGTATGGTTGGGTGTGGCATCCAAATTTTTGCTGCAGATTCATGTGTGATGTCAATTTCTATGTTTATATCAATTTTGGTGACTCTAACTCAAAGTTTTCAGATGGTGGGGAAGGGGAGCGGAATGGGTGGGCGAGCTTCAAAACTTTGATACAGAGTTTTGGGGGTCGTTGGCAGCTATCTTTCTACAAAATTTGGTGCCTTTAGCTCTACAACTCTGGAAGATACACGCAGTCCCGTTTGTGATGAAGCGTTGGTGCGGATGGGGGCGGCTAGGACAGATTTGCAGGGCGTTGCATCCAAAGCTTTTTGCAGTTTTAGGGGGATCTTCATCACCTACCTTGGCACCAAATTTGGTGGCTCTTGCTCAAAAACTGTGGGATATATATGCTCTTTTTACTTTAAAATGCGGAGGGAGGCTGGGGGCGGAATGAGTGGGCGTGGCTCCAAAATTTATGATGCCTTTTTTTTGGGGGTTGCTAGTAGCTATCTTCTTACCAAACTTGGTAGTTTCAGCTGATAGGATGTGCGAAATATGTGGATTTATCGGTTTTGAGTTATCGAATTTATCGATCTGCCAGAGCCCAGTTATCTTAGAACCCCAATCTTGACACTTTAATTTACTATCCCATAGATAGAGAGAATTGGATAGTTTCAAGTCTCTAGCTTGAAGGGTGTGGAAAAAAGTTTCGAACATACATGGGTTTATATAGGAAAAAGTACTGTATATGAAGACTAATATGTGAGGTTCAGGTATATATTTTTTGTTTCTTACTTTTCCATTGCTTCGAGCACATATTTAGCTACTATTCTATGTAAAAAAATTTTACAAAAATCTTTGGAACGAAAAAAAATTTGAGTTTTGACGTGACAACGTCTTATAAGTCGAAAGAGCCGGCTGCACGCACGAAAAAACATGACTCATTTGCCGTTACCTCGCTCATGTGTCGTTACCTCGCTCATGTGTCGTTACCTCGCACATGTGTCGTTACCTCGCTCATGTGTCGTTACCTCGCTCTCAGGCGTCTGAAATGAGAGAGCGCGGAACGAGCGACAAAGAAGGACAATCGGCCTTTGCGTTCGGCAGCGTTCGACATCCGTCTCTCTCCTACTTGAGTGAGCGATGCGTCTGCATGGACAGCTGCTATACTGCTATAGTACATTTACATGTTTTGATCGAGTATCAAGTGCAGTGAAAAGTGATTGTGGTGTCAACTAGACTTACGAAAATTTTAATGTTTCAAAATTTTAAATGTAAGATTTATAAACAATAATTTAATCATTGTTTATTCTTATAATTAATTATTTAAAATTATGACTTTTTTATAACAAATTACAATTAAATTTGCAAAACTAAAGTAACTAATTGAAAAAATGTTGTTATATTATTAATATAATAAAATCAAAATTTAAATTTCTACTCAATCCTCCTCTATATACATACAAATCTATTAAATAAATGAAATTAAAATTTTCTTTTGAAAAATGCTACCATTCCATCAGTATTTTCTTAAGACGTTGTCACGTTCAACCATCGTCACTTTTTATACCCTTAACCCATAAAATGGGTAAATAAGGGTATAATGGTTTTGTGCAAAAGTATGTAACAGGCAGAAGGAAGCATCTCCGACCCTATAAAGTATATATATTCTTGATCAGCATCAACAGCCGAGACGATATGGCCATGTCCGTCTGTCCGTCTGTCTGTCCGTCTGTCCGTCTGTATGAACGCGTGGATCTCAGAGACTACAAGAGCTAGAGACTTCAGATTTTGTATTTAAGTTCTCCTATGCCATGAGCAGAACAAGTTTGCTTCAAATTATCGATAACTATTCTGGTTTCCGATATACACATAATATCGATAACAATAAAATATCGAATTTGGAAAATCTAAAAATGAGGGTTGAAGTAATGGATAATGATAGAACTTTTCTGAAAATTTCGTCCAAATCGGTTAAGAAACACCGGAGATATTGAACTTAATCGATGGAAGCTAAGCCAGTATACCAAAGTCTTATCTAAATTAAATATATTTATTGCAACTGGGTTCAGGGTATCTTCTAGTCGGGCTCTCCCGACTAGAGCCTTCTTATTTGTTCTCACTTTATTATGAAGCAAATCAATACTGTTTGAACAAATGAATAGGGATTACAACGGATTTTATTATGAATTATGATACGAACTATCTTATGGGCTCTGTAGAATGCATGCAAAGCATGTATGATTGATTTTTGAATTGCCACGCCTCATCGATGTCCAACACGATATGCACGAAATACAGTAAAACCTTCACATGAAATTAACAGATCACAAATTTGAGTCATAAAACATGTTTTCGATACACACACTACATCAACAATTGACTTAACAAACATATATCTAAAATCATCCATCTGTCTGACTAAACTTGGAGCATTCATATAGCAAATGTTAAGCCCATGGTGTTGCTTAGCTAGAGTTCTAAGCATTACATTACTGTTCGCCATTGGATCAATCATATGGTATTATCCAACATATAAGATGAGACCTAATTTTAGAAACACACCAAAGAAACTTAAAGCTAATATCTAACTCACTAAAATGTAAATGTTGACAAATCAGAGGTTTTGGGATACAAAAATAACTAAAAATACAGACTCGAAATAAGTTCCCCACAGATGAAGAAGCCAGGTCTAAAGAGCTAGTGTCCGCCACCCCGATATTGGAAAGAGATAAAATCTCTTCCATGCTCTTCATGCAAATGCACCCGCTGCCTCCGCCTTGCCTGACGTACACCTGAGCGGAGCGCGTAAAGACCGCTGAGAAAGCTTTATGCTTTTTAAGCTTAAGCGCATCTTTTAAAGTTTGGTAGTTGAGCTTTGACAGCTGCTCATTGATGTAAAAGGCCGCTTGAGAGTAGAGTCCCAAGAGATTTAGACGCAGTGGCATCTTTGAGCTCCGTCGGTGTGCTCCCACGGCGTAAAGTGCCTTTTTAACTTGGAAGCTGACACACTTAACGATCACAATTGGATCTAAAACGGTATGTGTCGGGCCTCGCGGTTTTATTCTAAACACTTCCGGGTGCATGAGAGGTGCGGCCAGCAATATCAGCGGTCGACTCGCTTTGCACACGTTTTGCAGCTGTTTTTGACATTGCGTTCGGACTCACTCACGATTATTCTTTGTGCTTATACTTATGCAGTTTTTTTTTTTGTTTTGTTTTTATTTTTATACCCTTAACCCATAAAATGGGTAAATAAGGGTATAATGGTTTTGTGCAAAAGTATGTAACAGGCAGAAGGAAGCATCTCCGACCCTATAAAGTATATATATTCTTGATCAGCATCAACAGCCGAGACGATATAGCCATGTCCGTCTGTCCGTCTGTCTGTCCGTCTGTCCGTCTGTATGAACGCGTGGATCTCAGAGACTACAAGAGCTAGAGACTTCTGATTTTGTATTTAAGTTCTCCTATACCATGAGCAGAACAAGTTTACTTCAAATTATCGATAACTATTCTGGTTTCCGATATACACATAATATCGATAACAATAAAATATCGAATTTGGAAAATCTTAAAATGAGGATTGAAGTAATGGATAATGATAGAACTTTTCTGAAAATTTCGTCCAAATCGGTTGAGAAACACCGGAGATATTGAACTTAATCGATGGAAGCTAAGCCAGTATACCAAAGTCTAACATAAATTAAATATATTTATTGCAACTGGGTTCAGGGTATCTTCCAGTCGGGCTCTCCCGACTAGAGCCTTCTTACTTGTTTTGTTTTGTGTTTCAAGTGTTTCGGCTTACAGCTTATTAGAGTAACTCTCATAGATTGTTATTGTTGTTTTGATGTTAACTTTTGCCGCGCTTAGCCAGGAAATATGTTTTTCTTTATACTTTTTCGTATTATTTATTTAAATAAATTGAACAGACATGCTGCCACTTTGTGAACCAATATGAAAAGTTTTTTATTAGAGTTTGTTTACCAATTTATTTACGGAAAATTAGTCGGAATCAGTGAAAATAACTCAGCGCACAAACAAACACGTCTATTCGCTTCAAACATTTACACGTTTTGACTGGCAAAAAAAGCAATGACTCAGATGGATTAAAGTTCCCCGCGTCTTTTTAGACGAGCACCTCTGCCCAAAATTTGCCGGTTTGATTTATGTTTTCCCATTTTAAAAGATGAATTTTATCCATTTCTTACTCGAAAACATCAATGTTGAAATATTCAAATATTTTTCTGAAATCAAATATTTAATCAATTTTTAATTTCTCAAAATTATCGAGCAGTCTAAGACTGATAAGAAAAATACTAAAAATTTTGCAATAATCAAATCAACTGCAGCTTATTCGTACCTTGATTTATTGATTTATTAATTCTTTTATAAAAGCAACGCATTTCTATTTCTTTTTTATTTCAGGTGCTTGTTGTTGAAATATTTTTATTTATTTACTTTTTTACGAACAGCGAGGTTGAAGCTATAAACTAACAACTTAGCTTAAAGTAGATAGCACTGGCTACTATAGCCTTCGGCTATATTTATGTAAACTAGATGAGAGTTATTTTTTGATGTGTAAACATCTTTGGTTTTAAGGCAGTGAAATGCTTTAAAAGTAATGCACTATTGGTGTGAGCTCTATGAGAGTTTATTGGTGCAAATGTTTTATTTGTATGTGTAAACTAGAGCTGCAAAAACATCGATGGTCAGAACATCGATATTTTCGTCACCGATATTTCGAAACATCGTTTTATCACCTCACGACTAATTTAACACAAAAATTTATTATTAATTGTTATAAGCTTAATTATTTATTTTACGATAGATTCTCTTTTAATCGAATCTTTTTCGACATTTCACATATGCGTGTGTTGGGCGTCAGGGTAACCGAAAATAAAAGAGAGGCAAGCTCAGAGTGGCCGAACCACACTTTTCTTATAAATCTTAATACTAACATCAATACCTTAATACCAGCTTACGATATATCGGTATACACGAACATAACATAACATTAACGATCGATAGAAATTACATATAAATACTTTACACAGTAAATACTTTACAACTCGGCCGTCCTGACAGGGAATCGACCTCGATTCCACCTTCTCTAGATCATAGAGGGCTTGAAGCCATACCAAACGGTGGGTGTTGCCTGCAGTCAGACATCAAGAGCACAATTTTAATCAGACGTGAGCCACAATTTCAGTTAAGATGACTCCAGCACACCGTCATACAGAAGCTGTGTAAGCTGGGAGCCTTCAACATCTCGGATTACATACCGATCATTCGGAAGTTTCTTGTGGATGACATAGGGACCGCGGTATCGCTTAATGAGTTTTTTGTTTATGCCAGCCGTCGTATAAACATTCTTGATGACGACGAAATCACCTTCTTCAAAATTAGCGGCAGGGCTATTTGCTAAAGTACTCTGTGCTATACTCTTGAGACTTGACAATGTTCTGAAGGGCAATTTTACGGTTGTCCACTAGGGACACTTCACCAATAAGCTTATCATCCAAACGCTCAATTAACTCATCTATACCACCAGCACGGTGGTTCGACACCAAAAAGGAGGACGGAGGGTGCAAATTTAGTTGTGTAGTAGATTGAATTATTCAAGGCGAACTCAATTTTCGGAAGTTGCTTCACCCAATCGGCATGATCCAATGGTTCGGCCAATTTAGCAATCATTGGACTTAAGTCACGATTGACACGTACCACTTTCCCATTAGCACATGGGTGGCAGTAGAATTCTGGACATGGATTATATGATGGGACTGCAGAAAATCAGCGAATTCGGTGGAAGTAAAGCACGTACCTCGATCGCTAACAATGCGGCGAGTTCGACTAAAGTTGGGGAAATACTACGTCTCTAAAGTGTGACATACTTCTCGGGAACTAGTTGTAGCAGCAGGGTACAATTTGACAAATTTCGTAAAGGCTTCAATGACGACAAGAAGATATTTTTTCCTAGACGGTGTGGACGGAAGGGTTCCCAATTGGTCAGTATGAAGAGTTTCAAATGGAAGAGGGGTTTTCAGAATGCTATGCAGGGTAGCATTACTATTATTAGCGGAAGGTTAATAGTAAATACATTTGAGGCAGTTTTTAATAAAGTTGTTAACGTAAGATTTAATATACGGAAACCAATAATGGTTTTTAATCTGTGTACAACACTTTTCAGTGGCCAGAAGGCTTTAATTCTCATGCAATGTTCGTATGACACTGTTAATCATATCGGCAGGGACATAAAACAGAAGTACGTCAGTCGGTGATCGGCGATACACGACACCATCTTGAAACTCAAAACCAGCAACCTCTTGGTTCTCCAGGACACTCCGAAGTTTGACAATTTCTGGATCACGGTTTTGCGTCAGTTGTAGTAGGAAATCTAGGTTCAGTCTACTTAAAGCATCAACATGAGGCATACAAATACCGAACCGATGTACAATGGTATAGTTATAATTTTCTAAAAGTAATACCCAGTGGGCAATTTTCGCTGAAGATCCACCATTCTTAAGAGTTAACGCTTATGAATTGCAAACTGTAATTATCTTAAACGGAATGAATTTCAGGTATGTCTCAAAACGCTTTAAGGCGTACACAATAGCCAGGGTTTCCAATTCATACCTATGCAATTTGGATTCTCGGACGGAAGCGGCTTCGAAAAATAACACACAGGATGAAATGTATCATCAGTTTGTTTCTGCACGAGCATCGCTCCAAAACCGGCTGAAATAGCATCACAATGTAATTCAGTTTCAGACTTCAGGTTATAAATAGACAGCACCGTTGACTCGATCAGTTTGGACTGCAGTGTTCGGAATGAATTAAGACACTCATCAGGAAAAACGTAAGGGGCATTTTTTTCAGCAGGCGCGAACAGTGAAGTACGATTTACCCTCCAGATTTTCAACACAATTCTCTAACAGCGGAATTGGGAATTGGTTACGGACAGTTATTTTGTTCATCGGGCGAGAATCAACACACTTCCTTAAGGTATTATCTTTTTTCCTGGAGGGCACTATAGCGGAAGCGTAAGGGAACTACTATGACGGATAATGCCGGCAGTTAATAAGTTATCACATAGTTGGAGTCAATTCGATTTTCATTTCGTAATTGGTTGGTTTAATCAGTTCGGAAGGGACATCAACATAAGAGGCGGAAATAATAGACTGCAACTTTGCAGATTGCTCTGACGACAGAGAAGGCTCTATATTAAACCCATTTTCAATAACAGCAGGCAACTCGATTGCATTAATAGCTTCCAGGGCATACCGCAGCGAATGGTCAGACATGACAGAACACTCTCTCTCAGTGGTATACGACTGTGGTTCGACAGGCATAAACTTATTTTCATTTTACGACCGGGTTGATTTATTTCTGGTTACTTTCCTAAACAAATCAAGTGAATTAAGGACAACAGTGAGTTTCTCGTTACAATTAATTTTATATTCATTTAACTTAAGCAATTGGCTTTTAATATAATACATTTTGATTTTACATAATTTCACGTTGCTTTTAACAAAAAAGTCTCTACCCAAGATCATGGGCAAATCTGTGGCAGAACATCAAATTGATGGAATACTGTGTGAGGTAGGCTGTCCACCGGCCTCCCCCACATTTATATTATTATAATTATTAATATGTTTAAAGCCTTAGACTAAGAACACATTTAATTCATAATGAACCATAGTCTAGGAGACTCTATTATTTACACATAAACAAAAAATACAATTATAACACTAGCACGTAACATAATCAACGATCAGAAGATAAGCAAGAGAGGAAAGGCGAGCTAGCATAAGAGAACAAGGGCAGGCTAGCGTAAGAGAGCAGAAGGGCCGAACAGCTGTATTCCACAGGCGACGAAGGTAGCGATGAAGGCAAGCTCAGGCCGAGTGCGAGACCGGCGAATTAATTGCCCAGTAGAGCAACAAGAGTGCGGACGTGTTTAAGCTAAGACGATAAGAAAAGGAATCATTAGTACAAAAATAGTAAAGAAGCGTATAGTAGTCATCAAACAGTAATTTGTAGGGCGTAGAGCGCGGAATAAGTAAGTACAAACAGAGTCGAATAAAGTGAATTGAAATAACCCAAACCCTCATCACGTGTTATATATTGCCACGCGAGACAAAACGAGTGCCACGTTACGCCCTATATATATAAATAAGCACAAATATATGTACACGCGCGCGGGTGTCCGACCACGCGACGACCAAATTTCGTGGAGATTAGATATTTGAGAAGTCGGTGGAGGGCATAAGACGGAGTCTCCTCTTGCTATTCCCTGACGACTCAATAGATACGGCATCGCGCCAACAGCGGTATTAACCCCTTCCCGCATTCCTATTTATCGGTGAGCTAATCCCCGATTCGTACGGAGAAACTGCAGTGGAGTCAGCGGAGACCGCACGAATGTGCATCATCCCCGAAATCCCTGCTTTTCAGCTACGAAACTCCGGGGTATATCGGTAACGCAAACTTGCCTCTAAATAGCTAACGCGTCTCAGTAAATAAATAAATTATTTCTTGTACGCGAGCCTTGGCCAGACTGAGATCTGTACCTCGGCTAATAAAACTACCTTACAACTGTTTGACGGAATATTTTAATTTTACTCTGAACTTTTCCTAAAGACATAAGTTTGTCGTTACCCAGACCACGGCAGTTCAACATGGTTGGCTTCTGGCTATATGAAGATGGCACTTCCGATTGCCGAATGAAACTTCTAGAGCTAACTGAGTCAAGGAAAGAAAAAATTTTTTGTAAGCTCACTGCTTTTCACTTGATTTGACATAAGGGCAACACTCACCATTTGTAGATGTTCTACCTTATCTACCAAAGCGTCTTCGCAACAGGAAAGAGTGACTGCGTCGGCAGTGGCGGCATTGGCGGCGACGGCATTTCAATCTTGGGCGGGCAGTTCCTATAAATGTGGTCTATTTTCCCGCATTTAAAGCAGGAATTCGCTGGATATATTGGCTTCGGGAACCGCAACTTATAGTGTCCAAATCCAGAACAATTAAAGCACCGCACATCTTTGGGTGCAGGGACGTCGTGCGTGGACAGCAGCGAAGCACTAGTCACGGTGGGCTGTCGAGGTGTAGGTTGGTGTACCGCAGTTATTTGCTTACTTGCTTGGGTTTGAACTCGCCCTCTTTCGTAGCGTTCCACTAGCTTTTTTAGATTTTGCAGTGTCCTTGCTGCATACAGCATGCCCACTGCCGGTGAGTTTTCTCGCATTCATTGCAATTTCTTGCATCTCAATCGCGTACCTCAGATACCCCTCTCCTGGCTTGCGTCGTCGGTTTCTCAGGGCTGCGTTATCTTCCTCCGTGCTTCATGATCGCCCAAACTCGTTATCTCTCTGTGCCTTACAACAGCCTACGACAGGCAAACAATCTCAGGCGGGCATCCAGTTGCAATATATCGCAAGCATCCTCCAAATCGCTTATCCAATTTCTTATGACGTAAGCGTTATCTGCCGAAAAATGAGGAACCATGGACTCGATAACGGATATGTCTGTGACACACTGGCTGGGCAAGCCAGGAGAGACACCGAGTTGCTGCTGCAAGCTCGCAATCTTCTATATTGGCTAATTGCTTATCTAGGCTCGATGACGGCAGGGCTAGCGCTGTGACGGCAGGCAGAGGCGTAGCAACAGTACATCAAATTGATGGAATACTGTTTGACGGAATATTTAAATTTTACTCTGAACTTTTCTTAAAGACATAAGTTTGTCGTTACCCAGACCACGGCAGTTCAACAGGGTTGACTACAGGCTATATAAAAATGGCACTTCCGATTGCCGAATGAAACTTCTAGGACTACCCGAGTCAAGGAGGGAAAAAAATATTTGTAAACTCACTGCTTTTCACTTGATTTGACATAAGGGCAACACTCACTATTTGTAGATGTTCTACCTTATCTACCAAAGCGTCTCCGCAACAGGAAAGAGTGACTGCGTCGGCAGTGGCGGCATTGGCGGCATTGGTAGCGACGGCATTTCAATCTTGGACGGGCAGTTCCTCCAAGTCGCTTATCCAAATTTTTTATGTCGTAAGCATTATCTGCCGAAAAATGAGGAACCATGGACTCGATAACGGATATGTCTGTGACACACTGGCTGGGTAAGACAGGAGAGACACCGAGTTGCTGCTGCAAGCTCGCAATCTTCTGCTGCTGTTCCAAAACCTCCTTCTGTTTACGTAGATTGGCTAATTGCTCATCTAGGCTCGATGACGGCAGGGCTAGCGCTGTGACGGCAGGCAGAGGCGTAGCATCAGGAGCCGTGGGCAGCGGGGTTACTGCTTGGACAGCCAAATTGTTGCTGAAACAGCGACGGCCGGGCGGCAGCAAGAGCGGTGGACGGCATATTTGTTGCTGAAACAGCAGACAGCGGAGCGGCAGCAAGAACGGTTGACGGCAGTGTTGCTGATGGCACAGCAGACACAAGTGCAGCAACGGAAGAAGTCGACGGCAGAATTGGCGCTAAAACGGCAGACAGCGGGGAGGCAGCAAGAGCGGTGGACGGCAGATTTGTTGCTGAAACACCAGACAGCGGGGCGGCAGCAATAACAGTTGAACGCAGGGTTGCTGATAGCACAGCAGACAGCGGGGCGGCAACGGAAGAGGTTGACGGCAGTGTTGCTGATGGCATAGCAGACAATGGGGCGGCAGCGGAAGAGGTTGACGGCAGAATTGTTGCTGAAACGGCAGTCAGCGGGGCGGCAGCAATAACAGTTGAAGGCAGGGTTGCTGATAGCACAGCAGACAGCGGGGCGGCAGCGGAAGAGGTTGACGGCATAATTGACGCTGAAACAGCAGGCAGCTGGGCGGCAGCAGAATCCATCGACGGCAGCGTTGAGACTTGGGCAGCAGATTTTGCGGCAGCTGCAGGTGCAGTGGGCAGCCTCTGTCACCTCTTATACTAATTTGCGCATCTGCACAAGGTTCACTAGCACTAGCCTCCAGCAAGTTTAACATCTCTTCCTTATTCAAGCCCATCTTTGTTGATTGGGCGTTAAATACAGAATGGGCGTCGAGCGTATCCCACTTCTGAGCTGTAATAAGGTTAGTTATTTATTTTAATAGTTACGATGGGTTCTCTTTTAATCGATTCTTTTTCGGCATTTCACATATGCGTGTGTTGGGTGTCAGGGTAACCGGAAAATAGAGAGGCAAGCTTAGTGTGGCCAAACCAACTTATTAAGTCTTCGAAAAATAACACGCAGGATGAATTGTATCATCAGTTTGTTTCTGCACGAGCATCGCTCCAAAACCGACTGAACTAGCATCACAATGTAATTCAGTTTCAGACTTCAGGTTATAATAGACAGCACCGGTGACTCGATCAGTTTGGACTGCAGTGTTCGGAATGATTTAAGACACTCATCAGAAAAAACGTAAGGGGCATTTTTTTCAGCAGGCGCGACATCGGATAAGCAATTTTGGCAAAGTTGGGTACAAAACGGCGGAAGTAAGAAAAAGTACTCCAACTCTTTATGCGCAAAACGACACTTAGACAATTTGAGGCGTAGCGCATTCACTCGCAAGGTATAAAGTGCCTCTTTCAACACTTCCAGATGGGTTTCAAAATCGCTCGATGCGATAATATGTCGTCCATATAAATCACTAATTGACCTCTATTGATCAACTCCTTCAGCACAAAGTATACAAAATTAGCGAAAACTGGGGGACCATTACATAAGCTATCAGGTGTTACAAAGGCAGTGTATTTAATCGAATCAGGATGCATTTTGACATGGTGAAATCCAATTTCTAAATCTAGTACAGTGAAGTACGATTTACCATCCAGATGTTCAACACAATCCTCTAACAGCGGAATTGGGAAGTGGTCACGGACAGTTATTTTGTTCAACGGGCGAGAATCAACACACTTCCTTAAGGTATTATCTTTTTTCCTGAAGGGCACTATAAGCGTAAGGGGAACTACTATGTCGGATAATGCCGGCAGTTAATAAGTCATCACATATTTGGAGCACTTCGTTGCGCTCGTGATGGGATAATCGGTGGGGACGGCAGAAAATAGGAGTCTGACCTGTCAATTCGATTTTCATTTCGTAATTGGTTGGTTTAATCAGTTCGGAAGGGACATCAACATAAGAGGCGGAAATAACAGACTGCAACTTTGCAGATTGTTCTGACGGCAGAGTAGGCTCTATATTAAACTCATTTTCACTAACAGCAGGCAACTCGATTTCATTAATAGCTGCCAAGGCATCCCGCAGCGAATGGTCAGACATGAACACTCTCTCTCAGTGGTATACGACTGTGATTCGGCAGGCATAAACTTATTTTCATTTAACGACCGGGTTGATTTATTTCTGGTTACTTTCCTAAACAAATCAAGTGAATTAAGGACGACAGTGAGTTCTCGTACAATAATTTTATTCATTTAACTTAAGCAATTGGCTTTGGTATAACATTTGATTAACATAATTCACGTTGCTTTAACAAAAAGTCCTACCCAAGATCATGGGCAAATTTGTGGCACTGTTAGGTAGAACATCAAATTGATGGAATACCATTATAGATAATATTCAAGAACAACTGACTGAAGCTGTTAAATATTTAAACAATAAACAGACTCCAATTCGAAGACAAGTTATGTCAGATTCATGTGTGATGTCCATTTCTATCTTTACATCAAGTTTGGTGACTCTAACTCAAAGTTTTCAAATGGTGGGGAGGGGGAGCGGAATGGGTGGGCGAGCGGAATGGGTGGGCGAGCTCCAAAACTTTGATACAGAGTTTTGGGGGTCGTTGGCAGCTATCTTTCTACAAAATTTGGTGCCTTTAGCTCTACAACTCTGGAAGATACACGCATTCCTGTTTGTGACGAAGCGTTGCTGCGGGTGGGGGCAGCTAGTACAGAATTTGAGGGCTTTGCATCCAAAGCTTTTTGCAGTTTTCGGGGGGTCGTCATAACCTATCTTGGCACCAAATTTGGTGGCTCTTGCTCAAAAACTGTGGGGGATATATGCTCTTTTTACTTTAATATGCGGGGGGAGGCTGGGGGCGGAATGAGTGGGCGTGGCTCCAAAATTTTTGATGCCCTTTTCTTGGGGTTGCTATGAGTTATCTTCTTACCAATCTTTGTAGTTTCAGCTGTAAGGATGTGCGAAATTTGTGGATTTATCGGTTTTGAGTTATCGAACTTATCGATTTGCCAGCCCCCAGCCAGTTATCGTACAACCCCAATCTTGACAATTTAATTTACTATCCCATAGATAGAGAGAATTTTAAAGTTTCAAGTCTCTAGCTTGAAGTATGTTGAAAAAAGTTGCGAACATACAGACGGACAGACACAATGATGGACATTGCACAAAACCAATATACTCTTGACCTTCGGTAACGAGTAGTAAAATGGCAACACTAACATGCATACATCGTTTTATTTTCGTTAGTTTATTAGTAGCAAGACTTCGTCTTTTACGACAACTATTGTTTGCCGCTACACCAATCCCATCATACTCATTTTCAAGCAGAGACAATTGTTCCACAACAACCACATATTATTTCAATAAATGACTTCAGTTCTACTGTCTGTGATGCCTTCTTTGTGTGAGTTAAGGCGTCAAGGTGTGCATGTGTTCCCTATGTGGTTTTGCCCTACTCGCGCCTAGAGTTGTTATCACATCACCACTTGTGCAACATGTTTTGGATAGCCTTTAAACTAAAAGTAAATAGCTTTATTGTATACATAAAGATATATATTGCTAGGCACCTATCTCCCGATTTACACTGAATATTGGTTCCACAAAAATCCGTGTTAAATCAAATCTTTGTTTTTTTTTATATAAAACCGTGTAAAACTGCGCAATTTAGTCATGGACAAGAGTAAAACATATCCAGAAATTTTAAACTAAGTATAGTTTTCCTAAAAATTGGCGTGATGGCGTAAAGATTTTATTCTAAAACTGAAAACAAAAATAGATACAAAAAATATTTCAAAAAGTACCTGCTTAAACAAAGTCAGGTTTGTTCGAAATTTATTCCCTATCACTTTGAGGAACTATCAGAATTTTATACCGAAGGTAGAGAGTATATTGTTTTGTGGAATGTCCGTCATGGTGTCCGCCCGTTCGTCCGTCCGTCCGTCCGTCTGTATGTTCGCTACTTTTTTCCACACCCTTCAAGCTAGAGACTTGAAACTTTTAAATTCTCTTAATCTATGGGATAGTAAATTAAAGTGTCAAGATTGGGGTTGTACGATAACTGGGGGGCTGGCAAATCGACAAGTTCAATAACTCAAAATCGATAAATCCACATATTTCGCACATTCTTGCAGCTAAAACTACCAAATTTGGTAAGAAGATAGCTCATAGCAACCCCAAGAAAAGGGCATCAAAAATTTTGGAGCCACGCCAACTCATTCCGCCCCCAGCCTCCCCCCGCATATTAAAGTAAAAAGAGCATATATCCCCCACAGTTTTTAAGCTATAGCCACCAAATTTGGTGCTAATTTAGGTGATTATGACCCCCCAAAAACTACAGAAAAAGTTTGTATGCCACACCAACCCATACCGCCCCCAGCCCCCCTTTCCCCAACCTCTTTCAAACTTTGAGCTAGAGTCACCAAACTTGGTATGAAGATAGCTATTGACATTCCACCTTTTACAAACTTTGAGCTGGAGTCACAAAATTTGGAAGGAAGATTGCTGGTGGCATCCCCATCTGCATCGGATAATCTTAAAGGTAGCGTACACCCCTGCCGCATCTGTACCCCTTTGCAAACAGGCATCTTTTTACTAGTTATACCCTTAACCCATAAAATGGGTAAATAAGGGTATAATGGTTTTGTGCAAAAGTATGTTACAGGCAGAAGGAAGCATCTCCGCCCCTATAAAGTATATATATTCTTGATCAGCATCAACAGCCGAGACGATATAGCCATGTCCGTCTGTCCGTCTGTCTGTCCGTCTGTCTGTCTGTATGAACGCGTGGATCTCATAGACTACAAGAGCTAGAGACTTCTGATTTTGTATTTAAGTTCTCCTATACCATGAGCAGAACAAGTTTGCTTCAAATTATCGATAACTATTCTGGTTTCCGATATACACATAATATCGATAACAATAAAATATCGAATTTGGAAAATCTAAAAATAAGGGTTGAAGTAATGGATAATGATAGAACTTTTCTGAAAATTTCGTCCAAATCGGTTGAGAAACACCGGAGATATTGAACTTAATCGATGGAAGCTAAGCTAGTATACCAAAGTCTTATCTAAATTAAATATATTTATTGCAACTGGGTTCAGGGTATCTTCTAGTCGGGCTCTCCCGACTAGAGCCTTCTTACTTGTTTTAATACTGGTAACGAGTATGCCGCAGTCGGTTGCGTCTGACTGCAACGTTTCCACTTGCTTTTCTTGATTGGTACAACACTCTGTTGTCCAAAAGCTTGTTCGATAGCGTCTCGTTGGTAAACGAGTGTTGAACTCGATTGTACTTTTTAAAAAAGTGCGTGTTAGTAATTTTGATCAGTGTTCGGCTAGGTTGTTTGAACAAACTCATAGGCACACACAAGAGAATTCCTTGTTATTGAAATAAGTGCTGCCAAATAAAAAAACTCAAATATAACTTTAACATATGTATTGTGGATATAACTATGTAACCAAAAATACATTTTTGAAAATTTTCCCAATTTCATTAGTTTATGAACCGTCTAAAAGCGAAATCGTGTGAAACGAGTATCGTGTAAATCTAGGTATATATTCTGGTGACGAAGATATGTGGACCTTCAATTAAAAAGGCGCACGGCATTGTTGGGCCTTACATACTAATTTTGGGAACAGATCTTCCTGGGATTTTACTAGGTATTTACCTACCAAATTTGTTGAGTCTAGCCTAAAAACTGTGAAAGATACACGCATTCCCGTTTTTGAAGAGGCGGGGTACGTAGTTTGCGTGCATGGCATCCAAAAATCACCAGCTATCTTCTCATCATCACTTTAGCTCATATTTTGTGCGAAATATCTTTTTGATGTGTTAACATCTATACGCGCGGGTAGGGTAAAACGACAAAGTCAATTCGCTGCGTTAAATCGCTGCGTTAATTCGCTGCGTTTATTCACTGAGATAGTATGAGGTTGTTGTACAACAGTTGTCTCTTCTTGTAAACGAATATTATGGTATTGGTGTTGTTGCAAATAACAGTGGTCGTAAAAGACGAAGTCTCGCTCGTGAATTAACGAACGCTGTGTCTGTTGCTTTGCATTCGCTTTGTTTTGTTTGTGCTTAGTTGCAGAGATGCAGCCGACTGAGACGGTAGAGTCACGCGGTTCTGATGTTTATGTTATGCCCACAAACAATCACAAAAAGTACAAGCTTATTTATTTGTAGGTTCAGGCTTTCTGGGTTGGCAATTATTAATATATTTAGTTATAATAGAGGATAATGGGTTGGCATTTATTAAATTTAGCTATAATAAAAAGTGAGATCTTGTGTGCATTCACAAAAGAAGCAAAACAGAAATGCACTAGACGAATGATGAATGTTGGATACCCTAATAAAATATAAGTGCTATTGTGAATATAGTTAGAGAATATATTTGCAATAATTGCATATATTATTTTTGTTCAAGAAAACGTGCTCATAGCAATAATGCAGGTACAAACACACCAACAAACATGAGTTAACAAATCGCCCGTGAGTTCCAACAGTCATTGATTTTTTTTTTTTTTTTGCTAAGCCCCTACTTTTATGCTGTATCCAAAGAGTATCAAAGTTATTTTTTCTTTTTTTTCAGGTTGCATGAATATTGTTATATACTTGCTTCAACATGGGGGCCAGTCCAGATATGCCCATATATATATATATATATATTTTGGATGAGAATGATTAATTAATAAAAAGTTTTAGCCTATCTTTATGTACTTTTTGTACCTTACCCTTTTTATCCTTTATGAAAATATTTTCTCTATCATCTATTTGTTCTACTGTGTAAGGGCCTAAATATGCTGATTCTAGCTTATGGCCAGTTTCATTTCTTAATAAAACCATATCTCCTACTTTTAATTCAAAATTAATTATATTTTTATCGTAGTATTCTTTTTTTCTAATTTTATGTTTTTCAAACATAATTCCAGCTCTTTTATAAGCTTGTTCTAGTCTAAATTTACTTTCTCTAGCATAATCTTCTATATTGTACAGTGGATTAATACACACAAAAAAAAAATCGGTAAAATCAACCAATTTTGTCGGTTGAAAACGCGCCAACCGATAAAATAGTAAAATCAATCGATATTTACAGTATAATTTGACGTAACAAATTACGTAGAGCTTACTGTTAATACTGTAAAAATCAACCAATATAATTGTTAAAAACGCGCCAACTGTTAAAAATAGTTCTAAATGACTGTTGATTACAGTACAATTACTGTTTGTACAGTAAAGTTACTATTTTACAGTAATGCTCATATTTTACAAATTTTTCTGTGATGTTACTGCAACATTTGTTATCTTACATTTTTTCGGTGAATTTACTATTTTTATTGTAATGTTACAGAAAAAATAGTACATTCACCGAAAAAATTTAAATTAACAAATGTTTCAGTAATATTACACTAAAAATAGTAAAATTAAGATAAATGCAGTAAACTTACAAATTTTTAGTGATGTTACAGTAAAAATAGTAAAAATATTATTTTTATTGTAATGTTACTATTAGCATGGTACATTTACATTACTGAAAATTTGTAAGTTTACTGCGTCTATGTTAATTTTACTATTTTTATTGTAATATTACTATTAATATGGTAAATTTACAATTTAAATAGTAAATGTAATCTTAGTCGGGTAAATTGAAAAGTTTTTGGTAGCCGTAATAAAGAATCACAAAAGCTGGAAGAAGATAAAAACTGTTACAAAAATGATCATCTTGATATATTGTTTTAAACATAATTTTATTAAAATAAGAAAACTGTTTTCAAAGTTTTTAAATCTTACAAGCAGATAGTTTTATAATACAAAAAAAACTTAAAATTAAATTTACAATGCAATTTAAACATAATTTTATTTAAATAAGAAAACTGTTTTCAAAGTTTTTAAATCTTACAAATAGATAATTTTATAATACAAAAACAATTAAAATTAAATTTACAATGCAAACAGTTTTATGGTATATCGCTAAATATGCTAAAAGTATTTTGGTCTAACATAAGTATTTCCATTTGGCAAGATATTTAAATGAATTGGACTCTTAAAACATTCGAAAGGCCTCACAAAATAAATTTGGGGTTCCTTTAAGGAAACTAAAAATGATTGAAAATGTTTAACAAACGAATTAACTGTATATTTAACGCAAATGAAAAATATATCTGAATTATCTTGTATAATAATGTCAATTATTTCAAATAAATCCATTTTTTTTGAAAACAACAAATATCCCACATAATAAGTGGTTCCCAAATAGGTTAGTTTGGTACTGAAATTATAGTCTTTATTTATTGATATGGTTTTATCTGTATCTTTTATATTATTTAAATAGGGCTTATTAAGTAATTTGAAACTCTCAATGTTACTAAAATTGTTTTGTTAGTTAAACTTTTTTCAAATAAAAGACGAAATGAAAATTTAAGCAAACATTTTGTGGAAAGCGAAATGGGTACATTTTTTCTGGAATTAATTGAATTGGTATACATTTTTAGTTCTCTATGCTTTGATTCGTACTTAAAGCACCAAAGAGGTTTAAGTGGACCGACATTTCTTATAATTGTGGGATAGTGAACCAAAAAATGATATTTTGGTTTTAACGTATTTCCAAAGAGGTTAATATAAAGTTTATGGTGCGCTTCAATTTTAGATTGTAGCATTTTCAAAAGATTTTCATCAAATTCTGTCCTTAAGACTATATCAATTATTTCTATTAGCGTACAAAGAAGGGTCCAGTAACTGTTTCCTTTTGGAATTAAATCACCTATAATTAAAGGTAAAAAGTGACAAAAAGTCCATGTTTGCCGAGCGGACATATTTAATTTTTGCTTTTTAAATGAGTTATAGCAATTAAAGGAGAATTATGGCTGCATTCAGATTCACCATACTTGAACAAATTTTTTCTTTCATTCAAAATAGGTAAAGTTATAATTTTTTCTTTTTCAATTAAGTGAAGAAGTATTTGGGTTACATCATATTGACAAATCCCTTCAAATAAATCGTGCATTATATCGCTATATAGATTATTTGTGACATGAAAAGAACTAATTGAATTAAATATTGAGTTTTCGGAAATTCCAGTTAATTTAAGTCTATTATCAGTAATATTATATGATTTTTCGTAATTTAATTCATTGCGAAGATCTTCTTCTGTCTCATTACATAACTGAGAACATTGTAATTTACTACATTGACAATGCCTGCAATAAAAGTTTGAATTAAAGCTTTTAGTGTAACCCAGCAAACTATTTAATCCCAAATTATCCCCGACAATAACAGCTAACACAAAGAAAAATTGCTGTTCACTACCATCTACTTTCATTTGAATGCCATATTGTTCAAGATGTTTGATTTTTTCTACAAGAAGTTTTAGACATGCATCGTTCCCAAAACATTTATCTTTACTTAAAAAAAACAGAGCAGGAAAAATATTTTCAATAGAAGCTTGGTGATGTTCGGGCAAAGTAGGAAATGAATAATAGAATGCAGCAACTGATTTAATGCCCTTGCAAGATCCCAATGGGTTGTTTACTTCAAAATCGTCAAAATATAAAATAAATGGAATTACATTTTTGTTTGAGAATTTTTGTGACTTTTGTATCCATGATTTGCCATTTATAATATTCTTCAAACTTCCCGTGCAGGATAATGAGATGTCTTGCATGTTTCGCAAAGTATCGTTTAAAATGTTTGGAAGCTCAAAAAATTTTTTATTTGAAAATCTATTGGCAGAATTACACCTTTGCATCTTTTTTCCCCAAAAATCATTTCATTTTTATAAATAATAGGTGCTATTTTGTTATCTATGTCGAATTCTTTAACTTCTCCCCAAACATCTTTTTCTTTAAGAACTTTAATATATTTATAAAATGTATTTACTTGATGAAAGGGGTTTTTTAAAAATGATGTAATTTTTTTCAGTTCTTATATCTTAACGGTAGCTCCATCTTCCGATAAAACACCTTCCAAACATGCCGCCAATGGAGAACAAAATGAACTTGTTATTCCCTCAACAACTAATTGTACATTTGCCCTTGACAGATTTGATTGGGAGTGTAAAAAGCTTACGAATTTAATAGCTATGTTTTCAAAATCAACAGAATCAAATAAGGAATATTCAGTACTATTGTCAAAATTATCATTACGATGCTGATCTGAATTACTGAAATTTTGTATTTTTGATGCTTTGAAAGAACTTGAAATGCAAGAATTTGCGTTCAAAAAATGTTTTTTAAATGCTTTAAGTCCTTGAAAATAATGATTACAGCTGGTGCAAAAAATTGTGTTTGCAGTTTTTAAGTTATGCAAAATTTTAAAGTGGTTCGTCAAAGCGAAAACACTTTCAAAAGTGTTTTTACATACAAAACAAGTACCCATTTCGAAATCAAAAGTAAAAATTCATTAAAAACTTAAGTACAGCCAAGATATCTTATAAAATTGATAAGTTAAATAAAGTCTTTACCCTTAAATTTACTGTAAATCACAAATTAGGCATAAAACATTTGGAGATACTTTGTCTTCCTTTAGACTTATTGAATAAAAATATTTTTGTATAAATAACCAAAATTCATAACTGTCTGACGGATATTTTAAGTTCAACGCATGAAATATTTTAAAACACACGTCAAATGCGCTTAAGAAACTGGGTAATTTATACTTAATGCTATCAAAGTATACAAAAAATTCGGCTTTACTTAGTGTCAGGCCAATTGCAATAATAATTGGCTGCAACGTCTCACCCCTGTTATACAAAGCAGTCTTCAATTGCTGTAGCTGATTTTCAACATCATTCGACGTCACCACGTGCAACAAAAAAGAGAGCTGTGAATCCTTAACGGTAGATTTGCCAACAGTTTTTGATTTTGACGATGTCCTTTTCATAACAGGAGGTAGCAAGACATGTAGCATGAGCGCAATCAATGAATCTTTACCTGAGAATTTTTTTTTTTAATTTTATATGAAAATAAAAAAATTAAGAACAACAATAATAAATACCATCTTCCTCGGCATTGATTTTGTTAATGTATGCCGAGTGGACTGACCCTTTTACTTTACTATTTAAAATTGGAATAATTTTTGTTGTAAATGGGACCCACTTGGCTATAAGAGATGTTGCGCCGCGATACAAATAATGAAAATCAATATCAACCTATAAATTGGAAATAGATGTTAGGATATGTAATAAAAGTTTTGTAGTTTTTTTGTTTGCGTACCAAACTGTGTCCAAACGAATGAGAAAAGAGCTTCCATTTTTCTAAAATTCCTGTAATGGTGTCATTTGCAGCCTCTACTTTTTCAATTTCCTCCCTTCTCTTCCCGTAGCTTATTTTCCACTTTTCTTGAACGTCGGTCCACGGATCGGTGTAGTGTTTAAGCCATTCAACAGCCGAAATTATTTCTGAATGATATTGATATTATATTATTTATATTCATTTTCAATATTTTTCACGACAGTACCTTCTTCTGTATAAGTTTCAACTCGCTTTTTCTTTGAATCCGTAATATCAAGTGCACTGTTTGGTAAATCAAATTTTTCTTCAATTTTTTTAATACGCTTCAATGAGTTATAGTATTTATCGTAGAGCCTTCCTGACGCACGGGATCCAGAGTTATTAAAATAAATATTCTGAGAAATTGATTTGTTTATATCATTATTTAGACTGAATTCATGAGAAAAAATTGATTCGATTAAAGCATACCTTGTCGTCACCAAATTTGTTTTCAATTTCTGATGATATCTGTTGAAAATCTATTTTCGATAGCTTTATCTTGTTACTGCAATAATAGCTTATTATCGCTTCAATAAGAATTTTCCTTGCTGCGTCATTTAATTTATTATCTTCAAGAAATACTTGATGCACGTAATTTCCAGACGTATGATCTGATAAAATGCGTTTAAAATCCTAAATTGTAATTGTTAAGAAAGAGAATTATTAGGACTGTCTTATAAACATAACATACGTGCCTTACTATATCTGATTTTAATCCAGAAAGTTGAAGTGAAGACGCCCTGCTCGACTGCGAAAACCCGGAATTCCAATCTTCAATATTCGATCCAATGGAAACCGTGGAGTATGTTCGCGTGTTGTCATAGCCCTTAACAAAAAATAAGAAATACTTAATATTAATATAAATTTCTATAAATAGAGAAATATGAAACATACCCTGGAGCGCTTCCATTCCCAAAGCTTATATCGAAAGTCGATTTTTTCGCCGAGCTTACAGTTCATAAATATTTTGTCCAAATCCCATTCAGTTAAAAATCGCAACGATCTTATATTTATCGACTCAGCTGGATGGGCGAAAATAACAATTTATTAAATTACATATTTTAATTTCACTTTGATTTCTGCATCCAATGTTCGGTATTTGTGTTTACCGCCACCACAATATAAGTTGCGCTAATTTGTACATAAAGAGTACGCAGCTATGTATATATAAATGTATTTATAATATATTAATACATGTATTTCCTTTTTTTTTGTTTTGTTTAATTATTTTTATATCGAATTTAGAAATGCACTTGTATGTATGTACATATGTTATTGAAGTCAAGTCACATTAAAACAAAAAGGAAAATACATATATTAACGTATATATATTTATACATATATATATTAAACTGGATAAAGAGAAATACAAACGATAACTTCATTCGCGAGAATTGAAAAATGTTTTACTATTTGCAAATTCGCGCAACTTTTGCTGCAATGGCGTTAAAACACAAGCACTCAGAACACATTCACATCTGTATGTACTACTATGCATATCAACATGTATGAACATGTTTGCATGTTTGAATGACTGCACATACTAAAATTTAAAGAAAAACACATTTGCAAAATAGTTTAGTTTTAACAAACATTAATTCAATATAAAATTCTTGCATATAAATAAATGTACAATACTTATACATATACGTACACGCATTTTTGTTTCGTGAAGGCGCACTTTTTCTTGCATGTACGTAAATATGTATGTACATACATATATGCGTATGTACATAAATGCGCCTTAACGGAACCGAAAATGCGCGTGCATGTATTTACGTACATATGTATATGCAAATATATTAATTTATGTACATATGTAAAATGTATGTATTTATGCAAAAATATGTACATATGTATATTCACTGTTTATTAATATTAAAGTACATATTTGGCAAATGTAATTGCTTTTGTTAAAATATATACATGCGTACATAAATATGTTCATACTTGTAAGTTATTCACTTATTAAATGGCTATGTACGTATGGATGTACATATGTACACATGTATCCATTATGTGTTCACTGTTTTATAATATTTACTAGTATTTATATTTTCGCACCATTAAACACATCTATTAAATATTCGCACTTCCACTCTTTGAGCAACGCACTAAGCTCCTCGCTGTTGTTGGAATGAATGAATTCAGGGTCGGCGTGCGTTTCATTATTATTTTCCATATTGAACGTCTATCCACTGCAAAAACTTTTTTGAAGTGAGCCAAATTCGCGACTTCGATGTACACACAAAAAGAATAGGCTGAAATTATAACTGTAATAAACACAAGCCGAAGAACAAAAAAAAAAGAACACACAAAATGATTTTACAGTGGGCAGGTACAGACGAAAACTAGATCGGTGCGTTGTATTGCGACGCATTATCAAAGAAAAGCACATATACTTACCATTTCATTGCAAATATTTATTGTAATATTTTTTTAACTACTATTTCCAAGATCGATAAAATGGTGGCACTAATGTTGTTCGTCACTTTTTTTATTTTTCACAATATTAGTTACGTGTGGCTCGCGCGGTTTGTCTTATTTTACCCACAGTGCAAATGCGTCTTGGGACGATACGCGACAGCAAGACTTACAAGCGGACCGATGCAAAAACAAAATGCACACCGTGCTGCCGGCGATTATACACACGCTTTTGATCAGTGCCAGAAAGCGAGTATGATCCTAACGGTACTGATTTGTTTTACAGCGACATATGTACATACATCTGTATGTAAGTATATGTACATATATATGCATATATGCACGTAGATGAATATGCATGAAAAAATTTTAAAGAGCAACAACATAACATGTACATATGTTTGCCCCTTGCTTTCGACATATTACACCCCAGCCCCTTGCACTTGCCCTTGGCAACAACAAATACATACATTATTATTTTACAATTTTTGCTGATATATTTCTGATATTATATTACTAAAAGGTACTGTAGAGTATGGTTACTTTACCATAATCACAGTTCATCGCGACAACAACAAAACATATGCACTGAATTTTACAAGTTTTGCTGTTATATTACTGTTTGAACAGTTCAGGATTGCTTATTACGTTACACTAACAATTTTTATGGTAAATTAACTGTGATTATCAGTTGTTCCTTAAAACAACAATTTACATAAAATTTTTTATGTAATTTGTCGGAAAGGAGGAATGGCTATAGATTCCAACAAAAAAATATCAGCTAAGCTATTACGTTAGAGCTACAATTACAATTGTAGGCAAACTGTAGGCAACAGTAACTTAACTGTTACTGTAACTGTTGCGTCGGTTGAATTCAACCGTTGATATTTTTTTGTGTGTATTATCTATTGTATTAAAATATTGTGGCAAGTTACTTTGTTTACCAAAAACTAATTCATATGGACCTTTTCTTCTATTTGCCCTTAGAAGTTTTTTTGATACATCTTCCCTCCCTGTTAAACCGTAGAACTATGCATGGAGTATTATTTATTACTAACCTACTTAATGGTGAAATCGACTCATCAGTTCTTTTGAGTCGAATTAAATTTAATGTCCCGGTTAGATCTTCACGTAACTTTTTACCCCTTAGCCTCAGCTGCTCTTAGCTGACCATAAATAAATAAATAAAATAAAAAATAATTATGTGCCATAGAAGGGGTCATGTTGAAACAGTATACGAAATATTTTAGCCATACACCCCAATCAGTTTTGTCGACTGATATGTATGAACGAATATATTCATTAAAAGTTCTATGACTTCTTTCTACTGTTCCAACTGTCTGGTGGTGGTGTGCTGTAAAAAGTAAAAGTAAGTAAAAAATATTTGCACAAGTCATTTATAATAGAATTTTTAAATGCAGTTCCCATGTCCGTAATAAACGTCTTCATTGGACCGAACTGTTATATAAAAGATTCAAATATAGCTTTAGCGACAGTATTTGCATTTTTATTTGGGATCGGTATGGCAACAAGATATTTTGTTAAATCGCAAATAAGCGTAACTGCATATTCGTTACCATATTCAGATCTTGGTAATGGACCTACTGTGTCAACTATTACCCTGTCGAAAGCACTTATTGGTGTGTCGGTAATTGTTAAAGGAGTTTTAGTATGTGTTGTTGTTTTTGACATCTGCCATTTTGGATATCTACGTACGTACTCTTTTGTATGACGAGTCATATTTTTCCAATAGTAGTGTCTTTTTACTTTGGCCAAAGTTTTTGTTATGCCCGTGTGTCCTCCTTGTATGGGATTATCATGAAATGTAAACAAAATTGCTTCTTTTTCTGTATCGCTTGATACACAAACGGTCAGCGCACTTGAAATCTGATCAACCACCACGAAGTGTGGGATCCGCAACGTAAGCATTTTAGCCCTTACCAGCTAAGCCAGCGCTTGTCTTATATATGTATATTTAATGTATATGCATTCTTTGCCTTCTGCATATACATTCATAAATATACTACAACTCTCTCTCTCTCTCTTGACCGCTGCAACGGCAGCGGCCGCTCTGCTGCGACAGGGCTTTATACATAAGCAACCCAATTATGTATTAAGGCTAAGAATTCTTTTGATCAAAAATAAAGAGACATTCATAAAACCTTAACCGAATATCACAGACGTGCCAGCGTATAATTATTTAATTGACACCACAAAAACTGTCCGACATGGCGACCGTGACGTGCGTCCAAAGGACCTAGAATATTGAAACACTTTTTATTATAGTTTTGAGTTAAAACTGCTCCACACGCTTGCTTACTAGCATCTGTTATTATGCAAAGTTCTTTGCTGAAGTCTGGGTATTGTAGTAATGTTGGTTGAATTAGCTTGTCTTTGAGGTATTGGAATGCAGTTTGGAATTCAACTGTCCATTCAAAAGGAACATTCTTTTTACATAATCTTGTTATGTGCCGTGAATATTCGGCGAAATTGTTTATAAATCGTCTATAATAGTTGCAGAATGCAACGAATCGTCTCGCGCTGTCCGCATCATGTGGGACTGGATAGTTTTTAATGACGTCGTATTTTTTGTCGTCTGGCAAGATTCCTTTATCCGTGCATTTGTGACCGAGGAAGGTTACTTCATGCATGAAAAATTAACATTTTTGCGGATGTAATTTAAGGTTGTATTTCCTACATTTGTCAAAAACATCAGTTAAGTTTTTAAACATATGTTTTTCGGAACAACCAATAACTATTAAATCATCCATATAAAGGAAAGCTTGCGAAGAATCAAGGCCAGAGAACGCTATAGTCATCATTCTCTGAAATGAATTTGGCGCTATTTTTAAACCGAATGGTAATCGCGTGAAGCGATATGAACCATTGCTCGTTGAAAATGAAGTTATATTTCTTGAACTTTCTTCGAGTTCAATTTGATGAAAGCCTGACATTAAGTCAAGGCATGAGAAATATTTTGCTCTACCTAGTTGATCTAATATATCATCAATTCTAGGCAGTGGAAATTTATCGGACAGCAGTTTTTTATTAATTTGACGATAGTCAATTACTAATCGCCATTTTTTATTTTCTGAGCCTGGAAGGGCTTTCTTTGGGACAAGTAAGAGTGGGCTGTTGTATTCTGACACAGACGGTTCGACAATGTTGTCGCTGATTAATTTTTCAACTTGTTTTTGTCTTCTGTCTGGCTATGCGGGCTTCGATAGTTCTTAATGTACACTGGTTCATTATCTTTTAGTCTCAGTTGTTGTTTATAGAAGTTATTTGTTGTGATTGATTCGGTTTCAAGACCGAATTGTCACTATATTTGGTGCATAAATTGGTTAATTCCGACTTGAATTGTGGGGGTGAACTACATCGTAGCTCGAAAGTGATTCATGTTTTAAATTATTTATTGTAACTAATTGGTCGGTACTAGTTGTATTTAGTAAACGGACAAACGTATTTTGAGATGTTGCAATTGTGTTTGCAACATATACACCAGGTTGAATTTCCTGATTTGGAATAAATACACCATCTTCTTTTGAAGTTAGCGTGACTTTTTGGACAACTTGAGATCTTGCTGGCAGAAGTATTGAGTTTTTACCAGAGTCATATGTTATTGGGACATGAATCGGATATTTTAGATTATTGGGTCTAATTATAAACCAATCTTCCGATGGTTTGAAATCTAGTTGACAATTGAATTTTTTTATAAAATCAATGCCTATTATTCCATCACATGGTATAGCGAAATCTAAATCAACTATGTGAAAATTGTGTGGAATTATATATTTTCCTGTCTGAATCTCTATTGATGCTAGACCTTTGGATTTTAAAATCTCTTTACTTATGCCTTGAATGTTTATTACATTATTAGGCTGGATGTCATGAAAGAGATCAGAAGTTTCTTTAAGTATTGAGATGTCTGCACCTGTATCTATTAAAAAGGTAAGTTTTTTACCTGTTGACACGTGGTCAAATGAAACAAATATATTGAGACTAAAATTTATTGTATGAACTTTAGTGTTTTCTATTGCTGGGTATCTAAAGGTTGCTCGGAGTTTCCAGAAACATCTTGGGTTACTCTGACATTGTTATGACCTCTGTTTGACTTGCCATGGCCTCTAGAGTTTTGACCTCGAGTGTTGCGTCTGTTATTATTGTAGTATTGTCCTTGACCGCCTCTGTTGTAAGTTCGGCCTCTATAATTACCTCTTCCGCGGTTTCCGCCACGTTGAGAGTAATTTTGGTAGAACAATACAGCGTTGGATTGTCCAGTTGCCTCTGTGCAACTGTTGACCAATTTGGATATCGCATCATTCATGTTATTGAATGTGCCAGCCTGCATGATAAGTTTTACCTTATCGTTAGTACAGTTTTTGGTCATTGCCTTAACTGCTTCGGCTGTACTGTATTTATTGGCCAGTTCCGGCGTTAAACCATCGTTTATATATGCGCCTTCCAAAGCTCTTGTTAACTGCTCAACCTCTTGTGTATACTGGTTGGCAGTTTTGCTTCGTTGTTGCAAGTTGAGTAATTTGGCTGACAATACTTCTACTGACTCGCCTTTTGCTGTGCTTGATAGTTTTGCAATAATTTGAGCGATCGTTTGCTCATTACTAATCAAGTTTCTTGCGTGGCCTCTTAATTTTGTCTTTATAAGTTCTATGGCCGTTGCTTCGTGGTCACCTTTGATTGTGTCTAATAGACTTAAAGCGTCTTTGAAGCTTTGTAGATTTTCTGCTTTGCCATCGTACTCAAATAGAAGAGAAGAGGCTGTTTTCAGAAAATCTACCACTGTTTGGGTCATTTTTATGGGTTTGATTTCTTCTTCAGAATCAGAATCAAAATCAATGTCAGTTGCTTTGTCTGGCATTCGGTCGTCTAATACGGATGGATCGAATGTTACCGGTACACTTAGTACCGAAGGAAGAAATAGATGTAGGTCGTGTTTTGTGTCTAAGGTAATTAACGCTGATCTTTATTTGTCGATAATTTCCCTTGCTTGTAATTTGTGTAGACTATTTAAGGTGTCATAATTGAAATGTATAAGTTCCCGACATTCGTTGTACGTTTGTACTAGTATTTGGGTATAAATAATATAATAATATAAATTTAATTTAGTCAAAATTTTTATTAGTATGTATCGTTTTTTTTCTTTTCTTTTTTTTTTTTTATTCATTCGATTCTAGATTTTATCTAGATCGTTAGCCTTGCTTTTGTATAATTTAAAGAACATATTTGCGCTTAGAATAACAACGATAATTATTAACAAAGTATTTGTTATTCCTAAATCTACACTACTTGATTCTACTTTATTTATTACATTAGCAGTGGAATCCATCGTTTTTGTGTCTATGAGACCCATTTTGGCCAATTCTGTGTAATAAACGTTTTCCGTTTTAGATATTATATTATTATTTAGATATCCAATTTTGAAATTATTTGTAATTTACATTTGTTATTTTTTAATATTTTTTTTTTTTATTTTCATTTTCCTATTTGTATCCCTATTTTGATCATAACAGTGATCGCCTGTCTATTTTTTTTGTATGGTTTTTTATGCCATACTCTCCTTAACTCGCACAACACAGTGCAAGTTATTACAAATTCTATATTATTTTTGTTTTACTTAATATAACCACTGCTGTCGCCGATGTACTGCTTCTTCACGTCTTATTTGGCTGCCTTGGTGCGGTCAGCGTTGCCGGTGCAGGTCATCGCACAGGCTGGGGAATATAATGGTCCTTTGCAGTCTCCAGGGCACTTCTTTATTGGTTTCGGCAGCTGCTTCCTTTCTGTTGGTTGAGTTTTTGATATATTAGCTAAGTTCTTTATATATCGAGGATAAGGTGCTTTGGATTGTGTTTTAAGTCGCTTTGATTCTTCATCAAGAAAGACTAGCTCATCTGCTAGCTTCTTGGCATTTTCCCAAGTCGGGGGCTTGTTGCTATTATATAGCTGCTTACAAATTTCAGCTTTGCGTTTCTTTATAAGCAGCTGTATGCCTCCACGATTTCTTGTTTTTCTTGATTCGGGCTTACTAGTAGTCTGTGCATTTACCGTAAGTTTTCTCGCCCTGTACTCGTCGAGAGTGATGCGTATAGACATTTGCGACACACAATACCAATAAAACACCTTACTCACTCAGAACTATTCAATCGATCGATGTCCAATTCCAGCAAGGTTGACGTGATTATGCTGCTGTTACAGTTGAGGCTGGTGTAATTAATCCTTGTTGTTGCTGTTGAAGTATTTCAATATCCTAGGTCCTTTGGACGCACGTCACGGTCGCCATGTTAAGTAAAATTTAAAAATAAAACAATTTTTTATTAGTGACGTATGTAGCTATATATTTTTTCTTATTTTTTATGTTTTTTTTTTTAAATAATTTTTATATTTTATTATTTATTTTTGTGTATGAAAAATATTTTTTTTATTTTTTTTATTTATTTTTTTCATTTTATTTATATATATATATATATATATATATATTGGATGAGAATGATTAATTAATAAAAAGTTTGAGCCTATCTTTATGTACTTTTTGTACCTTACCCTTTTTATCCTTTATGAAAATATTTTCTCTATCATCTATTTGTTCTACTGTGTAAGGGCCTAAATATGCTGATTCTAGCTTATGGCCAGTTTCATTTCTTAATAAAACCATATCTCCTACTTTTAATTCAAAATTAATTATATTTTTATCGTAGTATTCTTTATTTCTAATTTTATGTTTTTCTAACATAATTCCAGCTCTTTTATAAGCTTGTTCTAGTCTAAATTTACTTTCTCTAGCATAATCTTCTATATTGTACAGTGGATTAATATTATCTATTAAAATATTGTGGCAAGTTACTTTGCTTACCAAAAACAAATTCATATGGACAATAATTATGTGCCATAGAAGGGGTCGTGTTGAAACAGTATACGAAATATTTGAGCCATACACCCCAATCAGTTTTGTCGACTGATATGTATGAACGAATATATTCATTAAAAGTTCTATGACTTCTTTCTACTGTTCCAACTGTCTGGTGGTGGTGTGCTGTAAAAAGTAAAAGTAAGTAAAAAATATTTGCACAAGTCATTTATAATAGAATTTTTAAATGCAGTTCCCATGTCCGTAATAAACGTCTTCATTGGACCGAACTGTTATATAAAAGATTCAAATATAGCTTTAGCGACAGTATTTGCATTTTTATTTGGGATCGGTATGGCAACAAGATATTCTGTTAAATCGCAAATAAGCGTAACTGCATAATCGTTACCATATTCAGATCTTGGTAATGGACCTACTGTGTCAACTATTACCCTGTCGAAAGCACTTATTGGTGTGTCGGTAATTGTTAAAGGAGTTTTAGTATGTGTTGTTGTTTTTGACATCTGGCATTTTGGATATCTACGTACGTACTCTTTTGTATGACGAGTCATATTTTTCCAATAGTAGTGTCTTTTTACTTTGGCCAAAGTTTTTGTTATGCCCGTGTGTCCTCCTTGTATGGGATTACCATGAAATGTAAACAAAATTGCTTCTTTTCTGTATCGCTTGATACAATGGTCACCGACTTGAGTAGCGCTACTCTTAATAATCTCAATGTATTATTGCCCATATTTATGAAATTATCTATTGAAACTTGTTCAAAGGTGATTTCATGCGGTGCCACTATTAGTTGACGTATATCATGCATACCGGCTTCCTTTTCGAGCCTTTGGAAAAATTGACCTAAGTCGATAACTCCATTAGTATGCAGATCGCTAACATTTATTCTTGCAACGATTTTATTTCCGTGTTTGAAATAACACAGCTTTCCTTTCATATGCAAGGCCACTACTTTTCGTACATCGTCATTTGTGATGACTTCATATACGTTGGGCTTAGAAGCTTTTTCAAGATTTTGCCTAAGCAAAGGTTCTTGTTCATTTCCTGCGCAGGATTTATTTTGTCTACTTTGTTGCCTGGTAGTGACTTTCAGGACTTTATTTTGTAAATCTTTTAATTCGGATATTGTTATCCGTGATAGGGCAACTGCCACGAAATTGTCTTTATCCTTTAGATACTCGACTGTAAAGCCGTATTCTTCTAATTCGAGCCGCATGCGTGTAAGTTTGGAACTTGGATTGACCATAGAAAATAAATAAGTTAATGGTCTGTGGTCAGTTTTCACTGTAAAGTGTTTTCCATAAATATATGGACGAAAATGTACTATTGCCCAGTGGATTGCTGCTAATTCTTGTTCTGTTGTGCTTTTATTACTTTTACCCTTTGTAAATGAACGAGATGCGTATGCAACTGGAAGTTGGAGTCCATTATAGTTTTGAGTTAAAACTGCTCCACACGCTTGCTTACTAGCATCCGTTATTATGCAAAATTCTTTGCTGAAGTCTGGGTATTGTAGTAATGTTGGTTGAATTAGCTTGTCTTTGAGGTATTGGAATGCAGTTTGGAATTCAACTGTCCATTCAAAAGGAACATTCTTTTTACATAATCTTGTTATGTGCCGTGAATATTCGGCGAAATTGTTTATAAATCGTCTATAATAGTTGCAGAATGCAACGAATCGTCTCGCGCTGTCCGCATCATGTGGGACTGGATAGTTTTTAATGACGTCGTATTTTTTGTCGTCTGGCAAGATTCCTTTATCCGTGCATTTGTGACCGAGGAAGGTTACTTCATGCATGAAAAATTAACATTTTTGCGGATGTAATTTAAGGTTGTATTTCCTACATTTGTCAAAAACATCAGTTAAGTTTTTAAACATATGTTTTTCGGAACAACCAATAACTATTAAATCATCCATATAAAGGAAAGCTTGCGAAGAATCAAGGCCAGAGAACGCTATAGTCATCATTCTCTGAAATGAATTTGGCGCTATTTTTAAACCGAATGGTAATCGCGTGAAGCGATATGAGCCATTGCTCGTTGAAAATGAAGTTATATTTCTTGAACTTTCTTCGAGTTCAATTTGATGAAAACCTGACATTAAGTCAAGGCATGAGAAATATTTTGCTCTACCTAGTTGATCTAATATATCATCAATTCTAGGCAGTGGAAATTTATCGGACAGTAGTTTTTTATTAATTTGACGATAGTCAATTACTAATCGCCATTTTTTATTTTCTGAGCCTGCAAGGGCTTTCTGTGGGAAAAGTAAGAGTGGGCTGTTGTATTCTGACACAGACGGTTCGACAATGTTGTCGCAGATCAATTTTTCAACATGTTTTTCTATTTCTTCTGTCTGGCTATGCGGGCTTCGATAGTTTTTAATGTACACTGGCTTATTATATTTTAGTCTCAGTTGTTGTTTATAGAAGTTATTTGTTGTGATTGATTCGGTTTCAAGACCGAATATGTCACTATATTTGGTGCATAAATTGGTTAATTCTGACTTGAATTGTGGGGGAAAATTTTTTGCTAGCTGAGATATGACTTTTTTTTTTCTCTATACTCTTGATTTGTGTGCACTACATCGTAGTTCGAAAGTGATTCATGTATTAAATTATTTATTGTAACTAATTGGTCGGTACTTGTTGTATTTAGTAAACGGACAAACGTATTTTGAGATGTTGCAATTGTGTTTGCACGTATACACCAGGTTGAATTTCCTGATTTGGAATAATAACACCATCTTCTTTTGAAGTTAGCGTGACTTTTCGGACAACTTGAGATCTTGCTGGCAGAAGTATTGAGTTTTTACCAGATTGATATGTTATTGGATGGATCGGATATTTTAGATTATTGGGTCTAATTATAAACTAATCTTCCGATGGTTTGAAATCTAGTTGACAATTGAATTTTTTATAAAATCAATGCCTATTATTCCATCACATGGTATGGCGAAATCTAAATCAACTATGTGAAAATTGTGTGGAATTATATATTTTTTTTCTGTCTGAATCTCTGTTGATGCTAGACATTTGGACTTTTAAATCTCTTTACTTATGCCTTGAATGTTTATTACATTATTAGGCTGGATGTCATGAAAGACATCAGAAGTTTCTTTAAGTATTTAAGTATTGTCCTTGACCGCCTCTGTTGTAAGGCCGGCCTCTATAGTTACCTCTTTCGCGGTTTCCACCACGTTGAGATTAATTTTGGTAGAACAATACAGCGTTGGGTTGTCCAGTTGCCTCTGTGCAACTGTTGACCAATTTGGATATCGCATCATTCATGTTGTTGAATGTGCCAGCCTGCATGATAAGTTTTACCTTATCGTTAGTACAGTTTTTGGTCATTACCTTAACTGCTTCGGCTGTACTGTATTTATTGGCCAGTTCCGGCGTTAAACCATCGTTTATATATACGCCTTCCAAAGCTCTTGTTAACTGCTCAACCTCTTGTGTATACTGGTTGGCAGTTTTGCTTCGTTGTTGCAAGTTGAGTAATTTGGCTGACAATACTTCTACTGACTCGCCTTTTACTGTGCTTGATAGTTTTGCAATAATTTGAGCGATCGTTTGCTCTTTGCTAATCAAGTTTCTTGCGTGGCCTCTTAATTTTGTCTTTATAAGTTCTATGGCCGTTGCTTCGTGGTCACCTTTGATTGTGTCTAAAAGACTTAAAGCGTCTTTGAAGCTTTGTAGATTTTCAGAATCAGAATCAAAATCAATGTCAGTTTCGTTGTCTGGCATCCGGTTGTCTTATACGGATGGATCGAATGTTACCGGTACACTTAGTACCGAAGGAAGAAATAGGTGTAGGTCGTGTTTTGTGTCCAAGGTAATTAACGCGGATCTTAATCTGTCGATAATTTCCCTTGCTTGTAATTTGTGTGGACTTTTTAAGTTGTCATAATTGAGATGTATAAGTTCCCGACATTCGTTGTACGTTTGTACTAGTATTTGGGTATGCTTGATTATAGTTCCAATTCGTATGGGAACTTTCTTATTTATTGTATTTTTGTATTATAAGCTCTCTGAATTCTGTCCATTCCATGAGTTACTTATATTTATCGATGCAGTCGCACCATTAGCTTAGTAACTGGACCCAAGAAGACGTTATTTTCGTTTAGTTCTTTTACCATCACATATGGCAAAGTGGATAGCACTATACCTTTTTCTTTTATACTGCAGTTCTATTATACGAATCCACGTAGGCGTACTCAAAATCAGATATCGAGATTAATTCGTGAAATTGATTTAGAACACAAATTGCTCGTATAATGAACTCTGGGTCTCTTTCGAATGCTTCGGCTATTGCCGCATGCATTTTGAAATACTTATTATTTGATATGTTTCTTGTGCATTCAATATGTCTGCGTATATATCAGATAGTTGTCTGGTACTCATTGGCTGCATATATAATATTGCTCATACTTTGTTTGGTAAATCTGGGTCTTTGTTAGGCATACGTTGTAACAGAGTTTTTATTCTGATACTTGAGGTATATCGATCATACAATAATATATGTATATATATATATAAATTTAATTTAGTCAAAAATTTTTTATTAGTATGTATCGTTTTTTTTTTTCATTCGATTCTAAATTTTATCTAGATCGTTAGCCTTGCTTTTGTATAATTTAAAGAACATATTTGCGCTTAGAATAACAACGATAATTATTAACAAAGTATTTGTTATTCCTAAATCTACACTACTTGATTCTACTTTATTTATTACATTAGCAGTGGAATCCATCGTTTTTGTGTCTATGAGACCCATTTTGGCCAATTCTGTGTAATAAACGTTTTCCGTTTTAGATATTTTATTATTATTTAGATATCCAATTTTGAAATTATTTGTAATTTACATTTGTTATTTTTTAATATTTTTTTTTTTATTTTCATTTTCCTATTTGTATCCCTATTTTGATCATAACAGTGATCGCCTGTCTATTTTTTTGTATGGTTTTTATGCCATACTCTCCTTAACTCGCACAACACAGTGCAAGTTATTACAAATTCTATATTATTTTTGTTTTACTTAATATAACCACTGCTGTCGCCGATGTACTGCTTCTTCACGTCTTATTTGGCTGCCTTGGTGCGGTCAGCGTTGCCGGTGCAGGTCATCGCACAGGCTGGGGAATATAATGGTCCTTTGCAGTCTCCAGGGCACTTCTTTATTGGTTTCGGCAGCTGCTTCCTTTCTGTTGGTTGAGTTTTTGATATATTAGCTAAGTTCTTTATATATCGAGGATAAGGTGCTTTGGATTGTGTTTTAAGTCGCTTTGATTCTTCATCAAGAAAGACTAGCTCATCTGCTAGCTTCTTGGCATTTTCCCAAGTCGGGGGCTTGTTGCTATTATATAGCTGCTTACAAATTTCAGCTTTGCGTTTCTTTATAAGCAGCTGTATGCCTCCACGATTTCTTGTTTTTCTTGATTCGGGCTTACTAGTAGTCTGTGCATTTACCGTAAGTTTTCTCGCCCTGTACTCGTCGAGAGTGATGCGTATAGACATTTGCGACACACAATACCAATAAAACACCTTACTCACTCAGAACTATTCAATCGATCGATGTCCAATTCCAGCAAGGTTGACGTGATTATGCTGCTGTTACAGTTGAGGCTGGTGTAATTAATCCTTGTTGTTGCTGTTGAAGTATTTCAATATCCTAGGTCCTTTGGACGCACGTCACGGTCGCCATGTTAAGTAAAATTTAAAAATAAAACAATTTTTTATTAGTGACGTATGTAGCTATATATTTTTTCTTATTTTTTATGTTTTTTTTTTTAATAATTTTTATATTTTATTATTTATTTTTGTGTATGAAAAATATTTTTTTTATTTTTTTTATTTATTTTTTTCATTTTATTTATATATATATATATATATATTGGATGAGAATGATTAATTAATAAAAAGTTTGAGCCTATCTTTATGTACTTTTTGTACCTTACCCTTTTTATCCTTTATGAAAATATTTTCTCTATCATCTATTTGTTCTACTGTGTAAGGGCCTAAATATGCTGATTCTAGCTTATGGCCAGTTTCATTTCTTAATAAAACCATATCTCCTACTTTTAATTCAAAATTAATTATATTTTATCGTAGTATTCTTTATTTCATATTTTATGTTTTTCTAACATAATTCCAGCTCTTTTATAAGCTTGTTCTAGTCTAAATTTACTTTCTCTAGCATAATCTTCTATATTGTACAGTGGATTAATATTATCTATTAAAATATTGTGGCAAGTTACTTTGCTTACCAAAAACAAATTCATATGGACAATAATTATGTGCCATAGAAGGGGTCGTGTTGAAACAGTATACGAAATATTTGAGCCATACACCCCAATCAGTTTTGTCGACTGATATGTATGAACGAATATATTCATTAAAAGTTCTATGACTTCTTTCTACTGTTCCAACTGTCTGGTGGTGGTGTGCTGTAAAAAGTAAAAGTAAGTAAAAATATTTGCACAAGTCATTTATAATAGAATTTTTAAATGCAGTTCCCATGTCCGTAATAAACGTCTTCATTGGACCGAACTGTTATATAAAAGATTCAAATATAGCTTTAGCGACAGTATTTGCATTTTTATTTGGGATCGGTATGGCAACAAGATATTCTGTTAAATCGCAAATAAGCGTAACTGCATAATCGTTACCATATTCAGATCTTGGTAATGGACCTACTGTGTCAACTATTACCCTGTCGAAAGCACTTATTGGTGTGTCGGTAATTGTTAAAGGAGTTTTAGTATGTGTTGTTGTTTTTGACATCTGGCATTTTGGATATCTACGTACGTACTCTTTTGTATGACGAGTCATATTTTTCCAATAGTAGTGTCTTTTTACTTTGGCCAAAGTTTTTGTTATGCCCGTGTGTCCTCCTTGTATGGGATTACCATGAAATGTAAACAAAATTGCTTCTTTTCTGTATCGCTTGATACAATGGTCACCGACTTGAGTAGCGCTACTCTTAATAATCTCAATGTATTATTGCCCATATTTATGAAATTATCTATTGAAACTTGTTCAAAGGTGATTTCATGCGGTGCCACTATTAGTTGACGTATATCATGCATACCGGCTTCCTTTTCGAGCCTTTGGAAAAATTGACCTAAGTCGATAACTCCATTAGTATGCAGATCGCTAACATTTATTCTTGCAACGATTTTATTTCCGTGTTTGAAATAACACAGCTTTCCTTTCATATGCAAGGCCACTACTTTTCGTACATCGTCATTTGTGATGACTTCATATACGTTGGGCTTAGAAGCTTTTTCAAGATTTTGCCTAAGCAAAGGTTCTTGTTCATTTCCTGCGCAGGATTTATTTTGTCTACTTTGTTGCCTGGTAGTGACTTTCAGGACTTTATTTTGTAAATCTTTTAATTCGGATATTGTTATCCGTGATAGGGCAACTGCCACGAAATTGTCTTTACCCTTTAGATACTCGACTGTAAAGCCGTATTCTTCTAATTCGAGCCGCATGCGTGTAAGTTTGGAACTTGGATTGACCATAGAAAATAAATAAGTTAATGGTCTGTGGTCAGTTTTCACTGTAAAGTGTTTTCCATAAATATATGGACGAAAATGTACTATTGCCCAGTGGATTGCTGCTAATTCTTGTTCTGTTGTGCTTTTATTACTTTTACCCTTTGTAAATGAACGAGATGCGTATGCAACTGGAAGTTGGAGTCCATTATAGTTTTGAGTTAAAACTGCTCCACACGCTTGCTTACTAGCATCCGTTATTATGCAAAATTCTTTGCTGAAGTCTGGGTATTGTAGTAATGTTGGTTGAATTAGCTTGTCTTTGAGGTATTGGAATGCAGTTTGGAATTCAACTGTCCATTCAAAAGGAACATTCTTTTTACATAATCTTGTTATGTGCCGTGAATATTCGGCGAAATTGTTTATAAATCGTCTATAATAGTTGCAGAATGCAACGAATCGTCTCGCGCTGTCCGCATCATGTGGGACTGGATAGTTTTTAATGACGTCGTATTTTTTGTCGTCTGGCAAGATTCCTTTATCCGTGCATTTGTGACCGAGGAAGGTTACTTCATGCATGAAAAATTAACATTTTTGCGGATGTAATTTAAGGTTGTATTTCCTACATTTGTCAAAAACATCAGTTAAGTTTTTAAACATATGTTTTTCGGAACAACCAATAACTATTAAATCATCCATATAAAGGAAAGCTTGCGAAGAATCAAGGCCAGAGAACGCTATAGTCATCATTCTCTGAAATGAATTTGGCGCTATTTTTAAACCGAATGGTAATCGCGTGAAGCGATATGAGCCATTGCTCGTTGAAAATGAAGTTATATTTCTTGAACTTTCTTCGAGTTCAATTTGATGAAAACCTGACATTAAGTCAAGGCATGAGAAATATTTTGCTCTACCTAGTTGATCTAATATATCATCAATTCTAGGCAGTGGAAATTTATCGGACAGTAGTTTTTTATTAATTTGACGATAGTCAATTACTAATCGCCATTTTTTATTTTCTGAGCCTGCAAGGGCTTTCTGTGGGAAAAGTAAGAGTGGGCTGTTGTATTCTGACACAGACGGTTCGACAATGTTGTCGCAGATCAATTTTTCAACATGTTTTTGTATTTCTTCTGTCTGGCTATGCGGGCTTCGATAGTTTTTAATGTACACTGGCTTATTATATTTTAGTCTCAGTTGTTGTTTATAGAAGTTATTTGTTGTGATTGATTCGGTTTCAAGACCGAATATGTCACTATATTTGGTGCATAAATTGGTTAATTCTGACTTGAATTGTGGGGGAAAATTTTTTGCTAGCTGAGATATGACTTTTTTTTTTCTCTATACTCTTGATTTGTGTGCACTACATCGTAGTTCGAAAGTGATTCATGTATTAAATTATTTATTGTAACTAATTGGTCGGTACTTGTTGTATTTAGTAAACGGACAAACGTATTTTGAGATGTTGCAATTGTGTTTGCACGTATACACCAGGTTGAATTTCCTGATTTGGAATAATAACACCATCTTCTTTTGAAGTTAGCGTGACTTTTCGGACAACTTGAGATCTTGCTGGCAGAAGTATTGAGTTTTTACCAGAATGATATGTTATTGGATGGATCGGATATTTTAGATTATTGGGTCTAATTATAAACTAATCTTCCGATGGTTTGAAATCTAGTTGACAATTGAATTTTTTATAAAATCAATGCCTATTATTCCATCACATGGTATGGCGAAATCTAAATCAACTATGTGAAAATTGTGTGGAATTATATATTTTTTTTCTGTCTGAATCTCTGTTGATGCTAGACATTTGGACTTTTAAATCTCTTTACTTATGCCTTGAATGTTTATTACATTATTAGGCTGGATGTCATGAAAGACATCAGAAGTTTCTTTAAGTATTTAAGTATTGTCCTTGACCGCCTCTGTTGTAAGGCCGACCTCTATAGGTTATTGTAAACGCAGCAATTGCTTGCCAATGCAGAATTGTATATTGGCAATTTCCGCGTTGACTGACCGCTGTTTTGGTAACTAGTTATATGTGTCGGTTTCGCTGTGATCAGCAGTTTTTGTAGTTAAGACAATAATACGTATGTTGTTGCATTTAATTGACCTCGTTAAATTATAATTGTCTGTCATATATTATGTGTGCTGTAACTTAAATGTATAAACAACAAGTAATAAGGCTCTAGTCGGGAGAGCCCGACTAGAAGATACCCTGAACCCAGTTGCAATAAATAAATTAAATTTATGTAAGACTTTGGTATACTGACTTAGCTTCAATCGCTTAAATTCAATATCTCCGGTGTTTCTCAACCGATTTGGACGAAATTTTCAGAAAAGTTCTATCATTACCCATTACTTCAACCCTCATTTTTAGATTTTCCAAATTCAATATTTTTTTTATCGATATTATGTGTGTATCGGAAACTAGAATAGTTATCGGTAATTTAAAGCAAAATTGTTCTGCTCATAGTATAGGAGAGCTTATATCCAAAATCTGAAGTCTCTCTAGGACAGACGGACAGACAGACGGACAGACGGACATGGCTATATCGTCTCGGCTGTTGATGCTGATCAAGAATATATTTACTTTGTAGGGTCGGAGATGCTTCCTTCTGCCTGTTACATACTTTTGCACAAAACCATTATAGCCATATTTACCCATTTTATGGGTTAAGGGTATAAAAACTTAGGTCAGTATTTGACATAGTTAAATTGTACTTATTATTGTGTGTCATTTATGTGAGTTGTGACTTAAATGTATATACGCCTAAACACTAGTAAAATTTCAAACGCTTTAGATAGAAAAGGAAGAACTGAGATTGATTTAAATCTCCTATGCCCTTTGGGACAGGGATAATCTTAGCAAGTTTCCATTTTTCAGGAAATACGGAAAGTGATTGCTGTATTCATAACATGTGTGACATGATTTAAGATTGACGAAATTATAATTTTGACAAATTTAGGATTTATATCATCCAGTCCAACTGCATTTGATTTGACATTTAACATAGATTCAACCACTTTTGGTTACACTCTTGAGCATTAACTTCGACACTGGTTCTAAGACCCCTTTTACACGATGAAGTTTTTTCATTAAGTTTTTTTTTCATTCTGTTTTAAAACATCTTCGCAAATCTGGTCGCATTTACACGATGAAATTTTTTCATGCAGCATTTTCTTTGTAAATGCAACTCTGATTTAAATTTATGGTCGATAAACATATATCTTTGCCATCGACTGTTTTATTTGTTAACATATAATTTATTTAAGAAGTAACAAGTAAATAAAATGGATTCAGTGAACATTTCTAATACTAATTTCTTAACCAAAACAATGTATTTACTATTGTCGCTAATATTTGCTTGTGTATCGATAACTTTATTATTCATCGGAATAAGGAATAAGCAAAATGAGAAAAATAAATCATTGCTTCACAAGTCATGAAGCATTGCTTGCAGCTGTAACCCCTCTACACCCTTTGCCAACAAACGAATGCTTCAGATGCAAAAACTTCATCGTGTAAAAGGGGTCTAACTTTTTGCTTTCCCACTCCAATTTAATTTATAATTCTCCATTTATCTCTTGACGAGATGGATTGTTGGAATTTCTGTGAATAGAACCGCTTCTTACCATCAATTTAACAACTGCACGTCTCAAAGTTTTTAAGATATCATACAAAAAGTCAGTCTTAACCCTCCGTCCGACACCAAAAAATAAACCTTTGGTCCGACACCTGGGGCCTGGCCAGACCTATGTAATTACATGGGTTTATATAGGAAAAAGTACTGTATATGAAGACTAATATGTGAGGTTCAGGTATATATTTTTTGTTTCTTACTTTTCCATTGCTTCGAGCACATATTTAGCTACTATTCTATGTAAAAAAATTTTACAAAAATCTTTGGAACGAAAAAAAATTTGAGTTTTGACGTGACAACGTCTTATAAGTTTAAAGAGCCGGCTGCACGCACGAAAAAACATGACTCATTTGCCGTTACCTCGCTCATGTGTCGTTACCTCGCTCATGTGTCGTTACCTCGCACATGTGTCGTTACCTCGCTCATGTGTCGTTACCTCGCTCTCAGGCGTCTGAAATGAGAGAGCGCGGAACGAGCGACAAAGAAGCACAATCGGCCTTTGCGTTCGGCAGCGTTCGACATCCGTCTCTCTCCTACTTGAGTGAGCGATGCGTCTGCATGGACAGCTGCTATACTGCTATAGTACATTTACATGTTTTGATCGAGTATCAAGTGCAGTGAAAAGTGATTGTGGTGTCAACTAGACTTACGAAAATTTTAATGTTTCAAAATTTTAAATGTAAGATTTATAAACAATAATTTAATCATTGTTTATTCTTATAATTAATTATTTAAAATTATGACTTTTTTATAACAAATTACAATTAAATTTGCAAAACTAAAGTAACTAATTGAAAAAATGTTGTTATATTATTAATATAATAAAATCAAAATTTAAATTTCTACTCAATCCTTCTCTATATACATACAAATCTATTAAATAAATGAAATTAAAATTTTCTTTTGAAAAATGCTACCATTCCATCAGTATTTTCTTAAGACGTTGTCACGTTCAACCATCGTCACTTTTTATACCCTTAACCCATAAAATGGGTAAATAAGGGTATAATGGTTTTGTGCAAAAGTATGTAACAGGCAGAAGGAAGCATCTCCGACCCTATAAAGTATATATATTCTTGATCAGCATCAACAGCCGAGACGATATGGCCATGTCCGTCTGTCCGTCTGTCTGTCCGTCTGTCCGTCTGTATGAACGCGTGGATCTCAGAGACTACAAGAGCTAGAGACTTCAGATTTTGTATTTAAGTTCTCCTATACTATGAGCAGAACAAGTTTGCTTCAAATTATCGATAACTATTCTGGTTTCCGATATACACATAATATCGATAACAATAAAATATCGAATTTGGAAAATCTAAAAATGAGGGTTGAAGTAATGGATAATGATAGAACTTTTCTGAAAATTTCGTCCAAATCGGTTGAGAAACACCGGAGATATTGAACTTAATCGATGGAAGCTAAGCCAGTATACCAAAGTCTTATCTAAATTAAATATATTTATTGCAACTGGGTTCAGGGTATCTCCTAGTCGGGCTCTCCCGACTAGAGCCTTCTTATTTGTTCTCACTTTATTATGAAGCAAATCAATACTGTTTGAACAAATGAATAGGGATTACAACGGATTTTATTATGAATTATGATACGAACTATCTTATGGGCTCTGTAGAATGCATGCAAAGCATGTATGATTGATTTTTGAATTGCCACGCCTCATCGATGTCCAACACGATATGCACGAAATACAGTAAAACCTTCACATGAAATTAACAGATCACAAATTTGAGTCATAAAACATGTTTTCGATACACACACTACATCAACAATTGACTTAACAAACATATATCTAAAATCATCCATCTGTCTGACTAAACTTGGAGCATTCATATAGCAAATGTTAAGCCCATGGTGTTGCTTAGCTAGAGTTCTAAGCATTACATTACTGTTCGCCATTGGATCAATCATATGGTATTATCCAACATATAAGATGAGACCTAATTTTAGAAACACACCAAAGAAACTTAAAGCTAATATCTAACTCACTAAAATGTAAATGTTGACAAATCAGAGGTTTTGGGATACAAAAATAACTAAAAATACAGACTCGAAATAAGTTCCCCACAGATGAAGAAGCCAGGTCTAAAGAGCTAGTGTCCGCCACCCCGATATTGGAAAGAGATAAAATCTCTTCCATGCTCTTCATGCAAATGCACCCGCTGCCTCCGCCTTGCCTGACGTACACCTGAGCGGAGCGCGTAAAGACCGCTGAGAAAGCTTTATGCTTTTTAAGCTTAAGCGCATCTTTTAAAGTTTGGTAGTTGAGCTTTGACAGCTGCTCATTGATGTAAAAGGCCGCTTGAGAGTAGAGTCCCAAGAGATTTAGACGCAGTGGCATCTTTGAGCTCCGTCGGTGTGCTCCCACGGCGTAAAGTGCCTTTTTAACTTGGAAGCTGACACACTTAACGATCACAATTGGATCTAAAACGGTATGTGTCGGGCCTCGCGGTTTTATTCTAAACACTTCCGGGTGCATGAGAGGTGCGGCCAGCAATATCAGCGGTCGACTCGCTTTGCACACGTTTTGCAGCTGTTTTTGACATTGCGTTCGGACTCACTTACGATTATTCTTTGTGCTTATACTTATGCAGTTTTTTTTTTTTGTTTTGTTTTTATTTTTATACCCTTAACCCATAAAATGGGTAAATAAGGGTATAATGGTTTTGTGCAAAAGTATGTAACAGGCAGAAGGAAGCATCTCCGACCCTATAAAGTATATATATTCTTGATCAGCATCAACAGCCGAGACGATATAGCCATGTCCGTCTGTCCGTCTGTCTGTCCGTCTGTCCGTCTGTATGAACGCGTGGATCTCAGAGACTACAAGAGCTAGAGACTTCTGATTTTGTATTTAAGTTCTCCTATACCATGAGCAGAACAAGTTTACTTCAAATTATCGATAACTATTCTGGTTTCCGATATACACATAATATCGATAACAATAAAATATCGAATTTGGAAAATCTTAAAATGAGGATTGAAGTAATGGATAATGATAGAACTTTTCTGAAAATTTCGTCCAAATCGGTTGAGAAACACCGGAGATATTGAACTTAATCGATGGAAGCTAAGCCAGTATACCAAAGTCTTATATAAATTAAATATATTTATTGCAACTGGGTTCAGGGTATCTTCCAGTCGGGCTCTCCCGACTAGAGCCTTCTTACTTGTTTTGTTTTGTGTTTCAAGTGTTTCGGCTTACAGCTTATTAGAGTAACTCTCATAGATTGTTATTGTTGTTTTGATGTTAACTTTTGCCGCGCTTAGCCAGGAAATATGTTTTTCTTTATACTTTTTCGTATTATTTATTTAAATAAATTGAACAGACATGCTGCCACTTTGTGAACCAATATGAAAAGTTTTTTATTAGAGTTTGTTTACCAATTTATTTACGGAAAATTAGTCGGAATCAGTGAAAATAACTCAGCGCACAAACAAACACGTCTATTCGCTTCAAACATTTACACGTTTTGACTGGCAAAAAAAGCAATGACTCAGATGGATTAAAGTTCCCCGCGTCTTTTTAGACGAGCACCTCTGCCCAAAATTTGCCGGTTTGATTTATGTTTTCCCATTTTAAAAGATGAATTTTATCCATTTCTTACTCGAAAACATCAATGTTGAAATATTCAAATATTTTTCTGAAATCAAATATTTAATTAATTTTTAATTTCTCAAAATTATCGAGCAGTCTAAGACTGATAAGAAAAATACTAAAAATTTGCAATAATCAAATCAACTGCAGCTTATTCGTACCTTGATTTATTGATTTATTAATTCTTTTATAAAAGCAACGCATTTCTATTTCTTTTTTATTTCAGGTGCTTGTTGTTGAAATATTTTTATTTATTTACTTTTTTACGAACAGCGAGGTTGAAGCTATAAACTAACAACTTAGCTTAAAGTAGATAGCACTGGCTACTATAGCCTTCGGCTATATTTATGTAAACTAGATGAGAGTTATTTTTTGATGTGTAAACATCTTTGGTTTTAAGGCAGTGAAATGCTTTAAAAGTAATACACTATTGGTGTGAGCTCTATGAGAGTGCATTGGTGCAAATGTTTTATTTGTATGTGTAAACTAGAGCTGCAAAAACATCGATGGTCAGAACGTCGATATTTTCGTCACCGATATTTTGAAATGTCTGTTCTAGCTGGAGGTAAATAACACGCTTGTAGGTTTAAATTTGATAATTCAATTTATTTGGCTTAAACATGCCGATCAGCGCAGCTCGTTCCTCCAAGCTTAAGTTCTAACAAAAAATCTCAATCGATCTCTCTTCAATATCGATAATACTTCATTACATACATTAAGTACGTTTTTTAGCTATTTCCTTTTTTTTTCAAATTGCTGGTCTTATTTATTGAATATTTTCTAGAGAATTAGAAAACTAACAATAAGTATACAAATCTAATTAATAAATCTTAGCTAACAGCTCAATTTATTTTTTGACTGTATTCTGAGTGCGCGTCCCTAAAAATCATCGCTGGGTTGGTAAGTCGATACGACGAAGACGGGATCGGCTGCGCAGCCTTGTGAGACCTCTCGCGAGATGATTTGTGTGCGATGAGAGCTTACTTACTAAGATATTTTACTTTTTGTTCCGCTATTTCATCCTTGACTGTTAAGAGGTTTAAGTCTTTATGAATGTTTTCGTTTCGAACATACCACGGTGCCCCGGTAATGGTTCTCAATATTTTTGACTGGGATCTCTGGACAAAGTCAATGCTGCTGTTGCTAGCGTTACCCCATAACTGGGAACCATAGGTGCAGATTGGTTTTAGAACAGAGTTGTACAGCAGGACCTTGTAGTCCAAACTAATGGAAGAGCGAGCATTGATGAGCCAATGGAGGCTATTGGCTTTCAGTTTGAGATGTGTTCTTTTAGCTTCAATGTGTCGCCGCCATGTAAGTCTTCTGGCTAAGTGTACGCCCAGATACCTTACATCGTTTGCTTTTGGAAGTGTGGTGTTGTTTAACGTGAGCGGTGGACAATCTTGCCTGTTAAGGGTGAAAGTTACTTGCTTACATTTTTGTTCGTTTACCTTAATTCAAATTCACCAGTAAAGTTAATATTATTATTTTAAGCCGAAACACTATAAGGAAACTCCATTTACAATTTGGAGCTCCAAATTCAGCTCCATACTATGAAGCGATCGCGCAAAAAAGCACACTTCGCCGTGACAAAAGAAATGCTCACGTTTATCGCAGACAAAAGATCTCAATTTTTACGCCAAATTTCATTCGGCTGGTATGGTTTGTGCCTTTTTTATACCCTTAACCCATAAAATGGGTAAATAAGGGTATAATGGTTTTGTGCAAAAGTATGTAACAGGCAGAAGGAAGCATCTCCGACCCCATAAAGTATATATATTCTTGATCAGCATCAACATCCGAGACGATATAGCCATGTCCGTCTGTCCGTCTGTCTGTCCGTCTGTCCGTCTGACCGTCTGTCCGTCTGTATGAACGCGTGGATCTCAGAGACTACAAGAGCTAGAGACTTCTGATTTTGTATTTAAGTTCTCCTATACCATGAGCAGAACAAGTTTGCTTCAAATTATCGATAACTATTCTGGTTTCCGATATACACATAATATCGATAACAATAAAACATCGAATTTGGAAAATCTTAAAATGAGGATTGAAGTAATGGATAATGATAGAACTTTTCTGAAAATTTCGTCCAAATCGGTTGAGAAACACCGGAGATATTGAACTTAATCGATGGAAGCTAAGCCAGTATACCAAAGTCTTATATAAATTAAATATATTTATTGCAACTGGGTTCAGGGTATCTTCTAGTCGGGCTCTCCCGACTAGAGCCTTCTTACTTGTTTCTATATACTATACTAAATATATGTATATATATTTTTGTCGCTCTTGTGGCAAGTTCCCTGGCTTAATGTGACTCCCACATTTGGGCTGGATATGCTCTGGATCGATTTTCGATTTCTTAACAAATACCCATTAATCAATTTAAATGGTTGTGAAAGGTAGAACGAAGATCTATGAACAAAGAAAATAAACTTTGATATCAACTTTGCCAATTTCCTCAAATAGCTTAGTTGATAACTTAACAGGGTATTTCTTAGTTGTTTTTCTTATATTTTATTGATTTTTTTTACGGAGGGTGTTTGTATGGGGCAGTCTTTTGTTTGAAAAGTTTTCATTTTGGCTCGTTATAAAAAAATTGAAATTAAAAAAAAAAAAGTTTTGCGCCCAAACCAAATGACAAACTAGACAAAATATATACGTATTTAGAGATAGGGGAAGGTAGAGTGGAAGGGGAAAAACATCATCGAGCAGTCAATTGTTGTTGTTTATCTTTTCATATTCATAAAGCTCGATCTGTTTACCATTTTGCGTTGTCGTTTGATTTTTTGGCTGCTTTATTATGACCAAAAAAAAATCATCGTTGACGTCAATGGCGGAGAGTGGGAGGGGGGCACTGGTAGGCCAGAGTTGGAGTTAGAGTTGAGCCAGCTGCAATTGCAAAACATCAGGAAAGTGATATTTGAGTCTGTATTGCATTACCAAATTACACTAGTTTTAAAAAAAATTTTTAAGATTTTTCTAATGGAGTCTTTAAGTACAGCAGCATTTTAATGGCTGCCGTATTCTAACTAAGTTACTTATCTTATCTATACATGTTTATCCAGCCACAAAGTGCCGCAAGAAGTTGGCCAAAGCAACCAATCGCAAAAAAATAAAAAAAAAGTATTCTCTAACCCTTGGCCAAGTGCACATTTCGCACAAAAATCTGATAACCATTTTTCCACGTTGACCAGATGAAGGGCTAGTTGCGCTGTTGCTTGTATTGGGCATCTTGAGCGGCTGAGAATAGCTGTATCCTCAGCAAACGTAAATGTTGACAATCGGCTGCTTATTGGGATGTCTGCTGTGAAAAGCACGTACAGTGTTGGTCCAAGTACGCTGCCCTGTGGAACACCAGCTTCGATACTGTGTTCGTCAGACATTGCAGTGTTACATCTTACTGCGAACTTCCTGTCGTATAGGTACGCAGTTTATATGTGTTATTTGGGAGCATTGTTTTGATCTTATGCATTAGACCTTCCAACCAAAATTTGTCGAATGCCTGAGAAACATCCAGAAATATTGCAGTGCAGTATTCTCTATTTTCGAACGCGCTTCGTATCTCTGATGTTATTGTTGTTAACCTGCTCAATTGTTCCGTGCTTTTCACGAAAGCCAAATTGGTGTGACGGGATTATGTTATGAAGATTCAGGAATGGATTTATCCGGGACAGCAAACATTTTTCAAAAAGTTTTGATAGACACGGTAATAAGCTTATAGGTCTATTCGACGTGGGAACTGTGTGATCTTTTCCAGGCTTTGGTATCATAATGATAATTGACTTTTTCCATCTGTCTGGATAGTGGCCAAGTTTGGTGATCATTGAAGAGCTGGGCAATTATGCAGATCGCACAGTAAGGAAGCTCAATAATCATCTTTGGGGTTATTTGGTCACCTCCTGGAGATTTTTTTGGGTTCAGTTGCTCTTTAATGATTCTAACGATTTCATTCGGGCGAAACTTGATTGGATCATGTTGAAGCTGAGAGCCGTTTGAAGCAGTCGGTAGTGCAAACGTATTTGTTGCAGGGTTAGGTTGGAACACTTTTTGGAGATGAGTAGCAAATGTGTTAGCTCTTTCTTCATCGCTGCGAGCCCGGCCGCCTGCGAAGTTTCTTATACGCATTACTGTTTCTGTTGGTGAGCTTAGAGTTGGGTGAGCTCTTCACAATGAGTTTTTCGTACTGGTGGTTGATAATTGCTCGATGTAACGGCGTTGAGCGCGCTCGTCCTCGATTTTTAACGCTTTGGTGAGTTTACGTGTGGCGTCTTTTAGGTTTCGCTTTGCCGATGTCAATCTGTTCGATTGCCAGTCACGTCGTAAGCGCCGCTTTTCAAGAACGAGTTGTTCAATTTGTAGATTTGTTGTCCTTTGGTTGTGTATTATTTTTGGTATTTGAGGCGTAGCGGCGCGAGCTGCGGCGACGAAGACAGTCTCCAGAGTGTTAACAAAACTATCAATGTCAGCTACATCAACGAGACGTGGCTTAAGCTCAATGTGTGAGCTTATATATTTTTTGTATCTGAGCCAGTTAGTTTTATGTGAAGTTAACTTACCGGGTCGATTTATAAATTCAGGGTGTCGTTGCAGATTTATTAGGACTGGCGAGTGATCGGATGATAGATCCGAAAGGCACTCTGCACTTATCAGTCCACGCGAAATGTTTTTGGTAACTGCAAAGTCAATCAAATCGGGTAGTTTTTTGGGATCTGTCGGCCAGTATGTTGGTCTGCCAGGAGAAACGTGGTCGAGCTTGTTGTTAGCTTTTAAAATTGCATTGAAGAGCTGCTTTCCTTTTGGATTCACTAGACGAGATCCCCAGTGTGTGTGCTTGGCATTGTAGTCTCCTGCTGCTATAAAGCATTCTCCTAGTGAGTTAAAAAATTCCATGAATTGGTCTTCAGATATGGTATAACGCGGAAGGCAGTATACAGCGGAAAGAGCAATTTGGTTCCCACTGTCCAAATGTATTTTTAGAGATGTGGCCTGTAGAAAGTTTTCAGCAAACTCTTTATAGTAGTGGTGCTTGAGGCGGCTTCTGATCAAAATACCAGTTCCACCGTGTGCTTTACCATCGGGATGATTTGTACCATAGAATAAGTATCCACTTATGTTAAAGTTTGTAGTAGCCAAAATAAAAATATACGATCCACGCCAAACTAAATAAGCGACTCAAAACATTTACATTCAAAAGACTACCATAAACGGCGTACAGACCTCTCAGACAGCAAAACTCCCGCTCTCGTTCTCTAATCTGACTTACATCTCCCACTTACACTCATTCTAAGCCCCGTTATTCGAAATCCGATTCGAACTTAGGCTTAAGCATCATTAGAAGAAGCGTGGGCGATCATTCGTATGGGATGATCCAAACTAAGCAGACTTATAGTGCTACCTTAATACGTGAAACACGTGTATAATATTTTAAACAAAGTACAGCCACTAAACTGTCTTTTATACATATTGAACGAACTATTATAAAACCGAATGCGGATAGGCTGCAGATAATTCAACTGGAATAGCTTTATTCGAGTGCATTAAGGTAATATAAAGTGTATGTGGTGTATTCAACCTAACCAGATTCGTTTCATAGCGCTCAATAAGCCTCTCGTGTGCGCTTGAGTGGAGTGCTTAGCAGATTTGCAGATATATTGGAACGCTTCTAAGAGTGTGCGCAGCGTAGGCGGCCAGAAGGCCAGCCAAACTACGCCAACCATTCCTTGTTCTGGCGGTGGAATTGTTAAGCAAAACTGGGATTTGTGCTTCGGAAGCCCGATGCGCACTGCGACATCCACGCGCATCGGAGCCCAAAGAACGCGAGGAGAGAAGACCGAGTTTTAAGTAACTGGACTAAGTTCCAAACACAAACCACCTCATAGGCAATAATTGTTTAGCAAGTGTGCTTTAGTGTATATAAACAATGAAGTAACAGTCTTGCGTTGATTTAACTTTCCCTTTATTCATGCCGGAGTTTGTGCTGGTGACCTAAGATTTCTTACACGCTTACGTAAATTTTAAGGTTACAATTTCTGCGAATTATCTTGAGTTAAAAATACCTGCATAAATGGGCGTCTAAAGTTAAGATTTATATTTTTTTTCTTTTCATCTTATATGTAAGATTTTAAAGAGATGAGATAGTGATAACTTACAACAATTATTAGAACTATGAGCGTGGTAGCCAATGCGAATTTATAACAAGATATGTATATATTTAATTTCTAAAGTCAATCTTATTTAGCAGTTTATAACAAACAAAAAGAAAAGAGAAACAACACATCAACTCGCGATTGTCATGGTCGGGTGGGTGAAGAATAGGGAGGACCAACAGCTCTTTCTCTCTCTCTCAGTCTATTTAACAATTTCAGATGAATCCTTTTGGAGTACCGGCTCTAAACCTTCCCCGTCATAAATTTTAGTTCTTTAATTTTCAGTCCGTGCATTATAATTTAATTGTGTCAGCGTAACCAGTGCAGTTGGGTAAGAAAGAACCCCGGCCAATCGACGAGCTAATCCGAGCATAGCAGAAGCATACCTCGAGCCACTGTCACACGATTTCATCTTGGTTGACTATAATATATATATGGTTTTCTGTACACTACACATTAATTGGCGCCCAACTAGGGGGCTCGAAAGACTCATAGTTAAAAGTGCCAATAACACGAAATGAACAACGAACAATTAAGGCTCAATCAATAAGTCAGTATGGCCCATTAAAGCTCTTCTTTACATCAAAATATCACAACTCAAATTTTGCTTTCAAGTTATCACTTGCTATTTATAATTTATTGGCATGTGATGTAGAATCAGCTTATGGATATTGCGATTGCAATTCGAACATCTGGATTGATCGACCTAATCGGATCTGTAATCAAACAGCCTTTGTTTTGCTTATAGGTACAAGTTGATAGTAAAACATTGGAGATAACGTTCATGGATTGTTCGGATTTTACAACGTTCTGGAAAGTTTTCGGAAGTTGTCCAGCAATTCAGCTCATTTCAAACCAATGCATCAGTTTTCCATTAACAACAATAGAAAGAATTTCTGAAATTTTATTTAGACTTTAGTTATTTTGTGACGGTTCAGTAAGACGAAAGACAGAACTTTATGTGAATACTATTAATTAAAAAAATAATATAAAATAAAAAGATGCCACTGCAACGTAGCAATGAGAACATCGCCCCCCCCTTGCAGGAGCAGGACAAAATTTGTGGAATTTGCAAAGAAGCAATTACGGCAACGCAGTTAGTAGCCAAGACTCCATGCAAACATATTTTCCACAACAATTGTATATTTGAAAATATTAGAAGTACCCCAAGTTGCCCAGTTTGCGCTACAGATTGTACTACGATGATGTTAACATTTTCGAATAACAACTTAGCAGCAGAACTGAACTCTGCAATATCTTTGCCAACAAGTTTAAATGATTCGGTAGGATTAGATGAGAGGCCAAGTGTCTCAAATGCCAAAAAGTATAGAGGTAGAGGTAGAGGTAGAGGGAATACTCCTAGAGGTGGTGGAATGTCCACACGGTCACAAACTAGAGGAAACTTAGGCCAATCGTTTAGAGAAGATCAGCGTTCTTATCCCCCACTTAACTCTCAGGTAGAGATTGCTAATTACATAGAAACTGCAATGGCTACGCAGCATGCTCAAATGATTGAAAACATAACAACACAGTTAACCAAAGCTGTTGAATCTAGTATTCAACAGAAATTAGCTTCACTCTGGATAGCCCAACCGCAGCAAACTTCTCAACAACAAGATCTATCTAACCACAACGCAGCCCGAGCTGAGCGTGAATCTCTTCCGGATATTGAATTCGACAATTTTATGGCTAGAGCTAGTGTAAATAGGAGCGGCTCTAATTGCCGAATAGCTCCAGAAAAAGCGTCATCAATAATCCAGAATTGGCGTATTAAATTTGATGGCTCAAGACAAGGTATGAGAATGGATGAATTTATTTATCGCGTTCGTGCTTTAACTGAGCAAAACTTAAACAAAGACTATCAGTTATTGTGTGATAATTTGTATATTTTATTCTCCGGCAAGGCGAGCGATTGGTATTGGAAATTCCATCGGAATAATACAAATTTTTCATGGGAAACGTTTTGTAGGGAATTTCGTTAACGGTTCGATGATGGTGAAACAGATTTAGACATATGGGAGAAAATTCGAAAACGTCGTCAAAACGAAAATGAAGCATTTGATGATTTTCAATATTCCATTGAAGACTTAGCAGACCAGTTACAAAAGACAATGTCTGAAGAGCAATTAGTCGACATCTTGATTAGAAATTCAAAGCCCAGTCTTCACCATGAACTTTTACACTTGAAGATCTCAAGGAAATCTAAATTGCGCGAAGAAGTTCGTAAGCACGAACAGTTCTTCAACGGAATGAGCTCGCTCAAACCGCGGGCATTTCGTTCACAGATTTCGGAGATAGTAGAAGATGATCCAACTAATAACATAGGCGAAGGCGCAGAACCATTAAACGAAGTATTAGCCATGAAACGCAGTGCCGTAAACTTACTCTGCTGGAATTGCGATAAGCCTGGCCATAGATTCGACGACTGTTTAGAAGCTAGAAATATATTCAGTTACGGTTGTGGAGCCAAGGAGATTTTCAAACCTAGGTGCCCAAAATGTAACCCTGCTTTAAACCGGTTGGCGGATGTACCCAAAAACCACAACTAGGTACATCCGAAAATATTAGAAACAACACTTTAGTTATGCCTGTGGGAACCAATGTTAAGCCGGCCGTACAAAACAAGCCTGAGCTCAAACATACCAATATTCCTTTTCATATTAGATTAGATAATTATAATAAGACTCGTAAAAAATTTTTGCTAGTATAGATAGTTTTATATTTAAGCCTAAGCGTTCTACTAAACGCTTAAGAAAGTTTTGGAAAACAATCATTAACCATCGGAAGAATAAAGTATCATCGGTTTTGCTAAATAACGATGATAGGCTCTACGCCGATGTAAAAATTTTAGGAAATAGCTATATAGCGTTGCTAGACTCAGGAGCGACAATAAGCTGTGTTGGAGGAACAGCTGCTAAAGAGTTGCTAGCAGACAGCACAGCTAAGAAGTGTTCCGGTATGATAAGTACTGCTAATGGTACACAGAGCAAAGTTGTAGGTAAAATAATCACTGAAATTTCTTTTCGGCACAAGTCTGACATTTTAGAGTTATTTATTATCCTAGATTTAAACCAACAAGTTTATCTAGGAATAGATTTTTGGAGGAAATTTTGACTGGCTGAGAAAATTTTTCCACCGTCGGCAGTGATATCTGAGCTCGATGTTGGATCATCAAATGATTGTGGTGACGAGTCCAAATTTCACACGTTGACAGACGAGCAACAAAGACGTCTAAACGCAGTAGTAGATGTCTTCCCCTCATTTGCTAAAGAAGGATTGGGTCGTACCAATGTGATTTCACATTCAATCGAAGTTGCAGGCGCTCAGCCAGTTAAACAACGACATTGGCCCGTTTCACCAGCAATAGAGAAACTTATGTTCGCGGAGGTAGATAACATGCTAGCATTAGACGTTATTGAAGAATCTACTAGTCCCTGGAGTAGTAACTGCGTCTTAGTAAAGAAAGGTGAGAAATATCGTTTATGTTTAGACTCACGTGAAGTAAACAAGGTGACTAAGCCAGATGCATATCCGCTACCTCACATCGATGGTATATTAAGTCGTCTTCCACCAGCCAGATTTATAACAGGCTTGGACATGAAGCACGCATTTTGGCAAATACCTCTTGATGAAGCATCACGTCCATTTACAGCCTTCACAGTCCCAAATAGACCACTTTACCAATACAAAATGATGCCATTCGGTCTTTGCAATGCGGCTCAAACGCTTTGTCGACTAATGGATCGAGTTATACCAGCGCATTTACGTACTCGTGTTTTCGTATATCTAGATGATTTACTTGTCTTATCAGATGATTTTGATTCTCACGTTGTATTGTTACAAGAGATAGCTGTATGCTTGCGAAAAGCGAATTTAACTATCAACGTAGGTAAATCAAAATTTTGCATGCGAGAGATAAAATACCTTGGATTTATAATAGGACAAGGACAGCTTATGACCGATCCCGACAAGATAAATGCCATAAGAGAGTTTCCTATTCCTTCATCAGTGAAACAACTACGCAGATTTTTAGGATTATCAGGTTGGTATAGGCGCTTTGTAAATAACTTTGCCACTGTAAGTTTTCCACTGACGGAAATGTTAAAGAGTAAGAGAAATCTCGTTTGGAATGACAGCGCTACGCAAGCTTTTAATCACCTTAAAGATTGTTTAACTGCTGCACCCATTTTAATTACCCCTGACTTCACTCAACAATTTATTTTGCTTTGTGATGCTAGTACGTATGGTATAGGTTGTGTCTTAGCCCAAGAGCGAGATGGTGTTGAGCTTCCGATAGCTTATATGTCCGAGAAATTATCGAAGGCACAAAGGAACTATTCTGTTACTGAACTAGAATGCTTGGCGATGTTAAAAGGAATAAAGAAATTCCGACCCTTCGTAGAAGCACAAGACTTTGTGGTCATCACTGACCATGCGTCTCTCAAATGGCTTATGCGACAAAAAGATTTATCAGGGAGACTCGCCAGATGGTCTATGAAACTCCGATCTTTTACATTTACTATAAAACATAGAAGGGGATCCGAAAACGTCGTCGCGGACGCCTTGTCCCGTCAAAGTGATAACTCAATTGACGAATTCGAGCACATTAGTCCGATCGTTGACTTACAATCAGTTCATTTCAAGTCACCTGAATATCTTAATTTGATAGAACGAGTTAGGGCTAATAAAAACAAGTTACCCGATCTAAAAACGGTGGATAATTATGTTTATAAGCGAACAGACTTTAATAGAGATATCGATCCTCAAGTAAGTAACGCTTGGAAACTTTGGGTTCCAGCTGCCTTAGTACCAGCCATATTACAAGCCGCACACGATGAAAAAACCGCAGCTCATTGTGGCATGTCTAAAACTGTGGAAAGACTGAAACGCTATTTGTTTTGGCCACGTATGGTCGGTCAAATACGCGAATATATTGCTAATTGCGAGATTTGTCGTACGACTAAAAGCCCAAACACCATTTTGCGACCAGCCATGGGAAAACCTTTTACTTCGGATAGGCCATTCCAAAAATTATATATAGATTTATTAGGACCCCACCCAAGGACTAAAGAAGGCAATATTGGGGTACTTATAGTCGTTGATCACCACACGAAATTTCATTTTCTTAACCCACTTAAAAAGTTTACAGCTTCTAAGATTTGCAATTATTTAGAGACCAACATAATTTATATTTTTGGCGTTCCAGAAGTCATACTTTCTGACAACGGTTCCCAATTCCGTTCCAGTTTGTTTGAATCTCTCTTGACGCGATTTGGTATAACACATCGCAGCACGGCTATTTATTCGCCTCAAGCTAATGCTAGTGAGAGGTTAAATAGATCCGTCTTAGCATCCATACGTGCTTATATTGGTGCCGATCATACCGGCTGGGACGCTAATCTTGATGCGATAAGCAGTTCTTTAAGGGCAACATTGCATCGAAGTACTGGCTATTCGCCGTATTTTCTTGCTTTCGGCCAGAATATGGTTTTGAATGGTAAGGATTACGCACTTTTAAGAAGTTTAGACTTATTGAGCGACGATACAAATTTAAGCAGGCCAGATATGTTACAGTTAGCCAGACAAAGAGCAAAAGAAAATATTAATAAAACTCACGACGACAATGCAAATAGATACAATCTTCGTAGTCGTAACGTTCAGCTCATTGTTGGAGATGAGGTATTCGCTCGTAACTTTACTCAAAGCAACGCCGGCAAGCAGTTCAGTGCGAAACTTGCACCAGTGTTTGTAGCTGCAAAAGTTGTAAAGAAACGGAGTCCCTACTATTATGAGTTATGCGACGTAAGAGGAAAGAAATTAGGAGTGTATCACTTAAAAGATATACAAATAAAGCGAAAACCGTAGGTAATATCAGTTCAACTTCAGATAATGGTACCGCGAACATGTCTTGTTACATTATCTGTGCTGTAGTAGCCAAAATAAAAATATACGATCCACGCCAAACTAAATAAGCGACTCAAAACATTTACACTCAAAAGACTACCATAAACGGCGTACAGACCTCTCAGACAGCAAAACTCCCGCTCTCGTTCTCTAATCTGACTTACATATCCCACTTACACTCATTCTAAGCCCCGTTATTCGAAATCCGATTCGAACTTAGGCTTAAGCATCATTAGAAGAAGCGTGGGCGATCATTCGTATGGGATGATCCAAACTAAGCAGACTTATAGTGCTACCTTAATACGTGAAACACGTGTATAATATTTTAAACAAAGTACAGCCACTAAACTGTCTTTTATACATATTGAACGAACTATTATAAAACCGAATGCGGATAGGCTGCAGATAATTCAACTGGAATAGCTTTATTCGAGTGCATTAAGGTAATATAAAGTGTATGTGGTGTATTCAACCTAACCAGATTCGTTTCATAGCGCTCAATAAGCCTCTCGTGTGCGCTTGAGTGGAGTGCTTAGCAGATTTGCAGATATATTGGAACGCTTCTAAGAGTGTGCGCAGCGTAGGCGGCCAGAAGGCCAGCCAAACTACGCCAACCATTCCTTGTTCTGGCGGTGGAATTGTTAAGCAAAACTGGGATTTGTGCTTCGGAAGCCCGATGCGCACTGCGACATCCACGCGCATCGGAGCCCAAAGAACGCGAGGAGAGAAGACCGAGTTTTAAGTAACTGGACTAAGTTCCAAACACAAACCACCTCATAGGCAATAATTGTTTAGCAAGTGTGTTTTAGTGTATATAAACAATGAAGTAACAGTCTTGCGTTGATTTAACTTTCCCTTTATTCATGCCGGAGTTTGTGCTGGTGACCTAAGATTTCTTACACGCTTACGTAAATTTTAAGGTTACAATTTCTGCGAATTATCTTGAGTTAAAAATACCTGCATAAATGGGCGTCTAAAGTTAAGATTTATATTTTTTTTCTTTTCATCTTATATGTAAGATTTTAAAGAGATGAGATAGTGATAACTTACAACAATTATTAGAACTATGAGCGTGGTAGCCAATGCGAATTTATAACAAGATATGTATATATTTAATTTCTAAAGTCAATCTTATTTAGCAGTTTATAACAAACAAAAAGAAAAGAGAAACAACACATCAACTCGACTTGGGCCCAAGGAACGACGATGGAACGTTAACAAACATTTCTTCTTTGTTTTGTGAGTAGCATTTAACTGGAACAAAGTAAGTCCAAACAAATACATGCTTGACATATATATATTAATATAGATATATATATTATTTTAATTTCGCTATGGCTTCACCTACATATTGGTTAGTTAGCAACGTTGGTATTGAATTGAATTTGAATTGGATTAAATAGTTAAATATGTTAACAATATTACGAACTTTTGTACATATTAAAGAATAATATGAAGAACAGTATAATGAAATTGCCGTAACTTGATTCTATTCTGTCTGTAGTCTGAATGAACGTCGCAAAATAACTTGAAGGATTTAAGCCTTCAAAAATGGGACAACGTAAACATGAAGCGATTGTCATGGTCGGGTGGGTGAAGAAGAGGGAGGACCAACAGCTCTTTCTCTCTCTCTCAGTCTATTTAACAATTTCAGATAAATCCTTTTGGAGTACCGGCTCTATACCTTCCCCGTCATAAATTTTAGTTCTTTAATTTTCAGTCCGTGCATTATAATTTAATTGTGTCAGCGTAACCAGTGCAGTTGGGTAAGAAAGAACCCCGGCCAATCCGACGAGCCCACTGTCACACGATTTCATCTTGGTTGACTATAATATATAAATGGTTTTCTGTACACTACAAGTTATATTTGTTTGTAAGGTGTGTTTCGGAAAGTAGCATTACGTCGATGTGCTTATCGAGTAGGAATTGAGCTAATTCAAGTTTATGCTGTGAGACGCCATTAGCGTTCCACGTAGATATTCGTATCTCAGCCATTGATTATTTTGACTGTTGTGATATAAGCATTTGTATCAAGAGATTTTGATTACGCATTAGTTCCTGCATAGTTGTTTTCATGAATGACATAAACTCGTTCATGCTCTGCTGCAGGGTACATACGAGTGCTTCGAGGTTACTTTGTTTCTGCTCCTGTGCAGCGTTTGTGCTCACTTGATTTGGTTGTAAGTACGGTGTGTTAGAGGCAGGAAAAGCCAGTCCAGATCTTAGGGCGCTTGCATAAGTTGCGTTATTGGTTGAGAACTCGGAGCCAAGTGAGGATCTGGCTGCAGATGAAAAGAAGACGTCTGGGTTGTGTTTCGATGGAGTGAAGGTAGTCGGTGCGTGTTGCAAGCGTACAGTGGTACAGCGCTGATGGATACGATTTTTAAGTTCCTTGTAGACTTGGCAGCCTCTGTAGTTGGCTGTATGTTGCAGAATTTTTTGCTAGAGACTTCTTTGCTTACTGGGCAACTTGCGGAGCTATGCAGTTTCCCATAGTATACGCATACCGAGCGCAGTGTACAGTAGGCTTTTGTATGGCCGTACTCTTGGCAGTTCATACATTGTACCGAACCGTTTCGTTTGTGCGGTTCTTCTACGGTGATTCTTCGGTGAAGTATAAGCTGAAGTTTGTATATTGATTGCACCTCGTTATTTTTAAGCATCTTCGTTTCTGGTTCAAGTTCTATTTTAAAACGTGGTTGCAGCATCCTGTTCCTGTTTAAGATGTTTATGACGGTCATTGCTCGAAATCTTTTCTCCTGCAGCGCCTGTTTTATTTCTTCTGGTGTTACATCAGGTTCTATGCCTTTTATTACGGCCTGCAGGCCCTTGCAGCTTTTTAATTGATACGCATAATAATTCATTTTTTTTTTTTTTCGTTTAGATACTTTATGAGAACTCTGTAATTATCTTCCGACTTTGTCTGGACGTTAATTTCTTGAATTTTACCCTGTACGAGAGGAACTATGTAGAAACTATCTTTGCCTATGAGCTCGATAACTTTGTTAACAAAAGCACTGGAGCTTTTCTCGCGTGTGTATATTGGGGGTGGTTTCGGCTTTTTCGTGACAGCCCCAACGGCTTCAGTAGGCAGATCATCTGTGTTTTCTGCCAAGATGTGAAATCTATTGCTATTGTGTGTAGTATCATTCGAGGGTATATTTAAATTGCTACGGGTCATTTTTGGTTTATTCGTAGAATTTTGCGGACTTAGCTTTCTTTTGATATAAGCTATTTCCTAAAAATACCAATTCATTTTAGTGTTCGCTAACGACAATGTTCGATAGTTTGGCGCGAAAGAGTAAATATTTAATCTTATGGCGCGAACATGCACCCCGCCTTGGAAGGTCCCTTCTAAAAGTTCCAACAAGCATTAATTTTCGGTATCCAGCGGCAAAGGACAAATTCGATGGACGTCACTACTCGTACAGCGCCATCCGTTCCTGGGTGCAGCTCGCTTCCTCGTCCTAGTAGCCAATGTCCAGGCGGCGAGTTGTCCTCGGCATTGAAAACCAAGGCTCCAACCTTTAGGTTGTTAACAGTAGTACTCCATTTAGTGCGCTGCTGTAGGAGTGTTAAATACTCTGCTGACTAGCGGCGCTAAATCGTCATCCGCATGTTCCGCCAGCGCATTTAATGGACGATCCACTAGGAAATGTCCTGATATGAGGGCTTCCAATTCATTCGGGTCTGACGATACGGGACAAAGCGGCCTTGAATTCATAACTGCCTCCACTTGGGTAATAGCTGTAAATAAGTTTTCATAGTTGAGAGCGAAGCTATTAGTGGTCTTGACCAACAGCTGTTTAGCGACCTTAACAGCGCTTTCCCATAAACCTCCAAAGTGAGGGGATCGTGGCGGGATAAAATGGAATTGGACGCCACTCTTGCTGCATTCTTCTTCTATCCGACTCTGGTTGATCATGTCCGCACTCGTGTTCAATGAGCGAGATGCGCCTACAAAGTTAGTTGCGTTATCGCAATACAGATCCGAACTCAACCCTCGCCGGGCAAAGAAACGTTTGAGGGCCGCAATGAAAGCGCTGGCGCTTAAGTCCGAGACGACCTCCAGATGGCATGCCTTAGTCAAGCAGCACACGAATACGCACAAGTACACCTTGACGGGCATGCGAGGATAACCAATTGAGAACAATAGTCGAGTCCGTAAAATACTTAACACATGTGACCTTTAAATGCAGGCATGAGCGCACTCTGGTCATTAATTGTGTCATGAGCAGCGCTCCTTGCAATTCTAAGCGTGGCAAAGATGAGACTTTAACTGGCGCCACTTTTGATTTGGCCGCTACCAGATTCACTGTAACTTCACCATTGCTATTCATCAAGCGAGCATAAATTGCTCCGCCGTAAGCCCGAATAGAACCGTCTGAGAATCCGTAAAGTTCTAACGTACTTAAATCAGCCGAAATTGGAATAACTGAACGGGGCAGCGAACATTTATCTATGTTCTTTAATTCTTCTCAGTATTTTTTCCATTGAGCTGCATAACTGGGAGCTAATTCTTCGTCCTAACCTTGCTTAAGTAACCACAGCTCTTGCACACATATATAGAATAGAATAATTATCGGACTCAAAAAACCTAATGGATCGAATATCTGAGACAATTCCGATAGTACTGTTCGCCTGGTTATCGTTAGACAACTTGTAATATTATAGTCCAATTGAAATTTGTCTTCGCAACAATCCCAACGTATTCCTAGCATTTTTGCGGCATCTTCGGTTTTAAGCATCAATGGTTCTAGATCAGCACCATAACTGAAGTTACCCTGATAGCTGCTGCGCCATTTATGCAGTTTAAATCTGCCTAGCTGCAACAGCTCTGTCACTTCTTGCTTTAATCTTTTTAACTCCTCCACAGAATCTGCCCCGCACAACATGTCATCCATATAAAAACTCCGCTTCACGGCCTCCGTTGCTAATGGGTACTGATCGCCGTATTTCTCTGCCAGATAGAAAAGGGACCGTACTGCAAGGTATTGCGCAGAGTTGGTCCCATAAGTTACAGTCTTGAGACGAAATACTTGGATAGGCATGTCCGAGCTCTGTCGCCACAGAATGCAATGGTATTTGCAATGAAGTTCAATGACCAATACTTGCCGGTACATTTTGGCTATGTCTGCTGTTAAGGCGTATTTGTAGAATCTAAATTTGTTCAATGTCTCAAATAATTCTGGCTGTAATGTTGGGCAAACGCACATAATGTCAGTAAGAGAGATGTAATTGCTAGATTTGCAAGACGCGTCAAACACAACTCTTAATTTGGTAGTTAAGCTCTCCGGCCGAATAACAGGATGATGGGGCAAAAAATACTGTATTTTTTCAATCTTCGCAGTTTCTACTACCTCTAGATGTCCCAAATCTTTATATTCATTGATGAACTCCGTGTATTGCTTTCTAAGATCTTGGTTGCGACTCAATTTTTTTCTAAATTGAGAAATCTCGTTAGCGCTATTTTATAAGTGTCCCCTAACTCTCTTGCAGAGTCTTTAAAGGGCAAGGCCAACATCAGGTGTCCCGATTCAGTATGACTGATGTTAGAAAGAAATCTAAGCTCAATTTCTTTCTCTTCTTCTGAGCAGTTTGCGATTACGTGCGTAACTTCTTCTTACCTCCAAAACTTCTGTTCCTGCTATTGCAATAGGTCAGGCCCTTTCTGATCTACTTCAGTAGTTAACAAAGCTAAGTTAGAAGCAGTGTTGCCAGATTTTGGGAGACACCATAAGCTCGATTAAAGAAAACAATAAGCTAGAATAAGCTAAAAATAAAAAAAATAAAAGCTTAAAAATAAGCTAATCATAAAAACATCAAAATAATTGACTTTTGAATTTTATTGGCATTTATATATTATAGTTAAGAAATGATTTCATCAACTTCATCCATGGATTCAATGTATTTGGCTGATGATTTAATTAAATCAAGGTATTTGTTTGGAAGTTTGTAATCATAACAACATTTGCCATGACGTGGCAGTCCATATCTATAACATTCAAAAGAATATACTTAGTATATATTAAATAATTTAACATTTCAAAATCTAACCTAATGCTTAATATTGCGTTCAAACTTTTCAAACACATTTTGTTGCGCTAATGCGTTTTAACAATATTGATATTCATATTAATTTGGCTGAATACCCTCTCAACCGCAGCATTTGACCATGGCAGTGAAAGGATATGCAGAGCAAATAACGCCAGTTGCTCAAAAACTTTGTTTTGTCCAGCATCCTTGTAAATTAAAACTTCCGACCAAAACTCTGTTTCTTTTTTTCCGAATTGATTAGGTGAATTTTTCCAAATTGGGATACAATGTCGTCAATATTGTCGTAACTGAAATGTTCTAATAAACAAATAATTTGTTCGGGCGATTTGTTCGCATGTAGTATATTGTCAACGGCAAAAATATCTATTTTTTTTAGAACTTCAATATTATCAGGAAGTCTGAAAATACGCTGCAGATTAATTTACATTATTCTTTTAATATCCAATTAAAGCTTACCTCTCCCTTAGTTGAATAATTATCGTTTTAATGAAGTTCTTACAGTCTTCTCTGATTTTATGTTCATTTAAATATTTTGCGTCTTTGATTTCCTTCTCAAAGGCATACCCCATAAATAAGTCGCTAACTGCACAATCTTCTAAATCATCCTTCAAAATATCAATATTCGCTTCTGGAGGAATTATGATATTTCTTAGCGCATTGATTGCCGTAATAATTTCATTAAGAAGTTTCGACGAATCGACCTTCTCGCTTTGGAACAAACTGTTCAGATTTTAAGAATTTTTTTTAAATTGGCTTTAAAAATATTAATTTTTAACTATACTTCCACGCTCCTAGGAAAAGATGATTGGCGCTCAGGAGCTGAGCAGACGGCCATCAACGTATATACAGACGGCTCAAAAATGATGGAGAGAGTCGGCGCAGCAGTATACTGCGCCGAACCACCCATGAGCCTGTCTTACAAACTCCCGGACCACTGCAGCATATTCTAAGCGGAGATATTCGCAATCAGGAAAGCAGCAGAAGTAGTCTTAAAAACGAATACAACGCAGGACATGGTGAACATATTCGTAGATAGCCAGGCGGCAATCAAAGCCCTACAGGCTCACCACATAAGCTCTCGGAATGTCCTGGCGTGCAGGGAAACGCTAGATGCACTCGGCACCGTTAAAAAAGTGCGCATCTACTGGATTCCAAGCCAGCAGGGCTTCGAGGGCAACGAAACAGCGGACACTCTGGCTAAGCAAGGTGCAACGGGACTCAACAGTGACATTGTTGATGTCCCGATCTCCCTGCGAACGTTACACTCCTATATGGAGACACAGGCACGGGACACAGCAGTACGAAGATGGACATACACCTCCGACTGCAGAATCTCAAGAATAATGTGCAAAACCTACGACGAGAAACTAACGAAATATGCACTAATGCTAAAAAGGCATGACTGCCGAAGGCTGGTAGGTCCCTTCACAGGCCTAACCGCAGTACACGCGAAAAGGCTAGGCATAACTGACAACGACGAATGCCGGAAATGCAACGTTTCTGGTGTCAAAGAAACGCTTGAGCATCTCCTGTGCAGCTGCCCCGCACTGGCAGCACAAAGACTACGCTATCTACATGCTCCCCTTCTAGCTTCACTCGATGAAGCCAGTAAGCGGGAACCCAACAAGCTTCTGGCATTTGCCCGAAGTACGCTTACCCAGCTGGACACCACTTAGAGAGGTAGTCCATCGGGATAGCCCTCAACACCTCTAAACACCGGCCTCACTAAGGACCCTTCAGCGGTCTATGTGTGGCGCTCCCCCTGGGAGTGCCAGCCGGCATAACCTAACCTAACCTTAAAAATATTAAATAAAGCCTATTTTTGAAATCCTTATAAAGCATATTCAATATTTTTGCTTTGTGACAGCTTTCATTCGTAGAGGCCAAGGCAATGTGCAACTTTAATTCCTCCCACTGATCCTCGATTCGCGATACGGCACTTTCGATGGATAGCCATCTTGTGTCGTTGACCTTAGAAATTTTAAACGGTGTCTAAATAAGTACAAAAGAAATTCAAAATAAATATACGAAAATACATACAAGTAAAAAAAAAAAACAAGTAAGAAGGCTCTGGTCGGGAGAGTCCGACAAAAAGATACCCTGAACCCAGTTGCAATAAATAAATTTAATTTATGTTAGACTTTGGTATACTGACTTAGATTCAATCGATTAATCGATTAAGTTCAATATCTCCGTTGTTTCTCAACCGATTTGTACGAAATTTTCAGAAAAGTTCTATCATTACCCATTACGTCAACTCTCATTTTTAGATTTTCCAAATTCGATATTTTTTGTTATCGATATTATGTGTATATCGGAAACCAGAATAGTTATCGATAATTTGAAGCAAATTTGTTCTGCTCATGGTATAGGAGAACTTATATCCAAAATCTGAAGTCTCTAGCTCTTGTAGTCTCTGAGATCTACGCGTTCATACAGACGGACAGACAGACGGACAGACGGACATGGCTATATCGTCTCGGCTGTTGATGCTGATCAAGAATATATATACTTTATGGGGTCGGAGATGCTTCCTTCTGCCTGTTACATACTTTTGCACAAAGCCATTATACCCTTATTTACCCATTTTATGGGTTAAGGGTATAAAAAACAAACCTGTTAGTCTAACTTCATAAAATTGAGACGAGCATGAAAACTAAACGTTAATACATACACATAAACACGTTTTTTGACAAACACGACGATTGACAATTAAACTAAATACAATCATATATACCTTCCCATTATTTAAACACACATAAACTTTTTTATAAATCCTTTGCCTGTGAGAGCTTTTAGCAAACCAAGAGTAGGTGTCGGCAACTACATATATATTCCAATTGATCTGGCAAATTTTTCTTTGTTGATTGGCTTACAGCCAATTGAATTGAGTGGCACACTCATTTTATTAATATTGGAGGGCACACTCTTCCTCAACTCTGTGTAAACGCTTTGTCTACAGCCAGTCATTACACTAGCATTATCGGTGCCGATTCCTATCAAGTTTGATATATCGAGATTTAAACTACTGAGCTCCATTTTTACAGCCTCTGCGATTGTAATAGCGTCGCCGGACTGAATGGGATTAAAACTTAAAAATGTCGTAACCATACTTTGTTTAATTATAACGACGCCTAAAGATTAAAAAAGACACAAATATATTGTAAATGTAATGACGGCCCATATAAACTTACTCAAATGTTCATAACTAATTTAATTCTTACCCAGCAACTTTGTCACACTTATATCAGTGGACTCATCCAACAACAAGCTAAATTTGGACGTTCCTATGTCCATCCGCAAATCGTCATTAAAGTGGACTCTCAATACATTGTTCATAATTTGCGTGCACTTTGTCTCCTTCAACTTAATGTCAACAGTGGCGTTGCACGCCTTAAACTGTTCGACGCACAGTTGGGATAAATGGTATATTGGTGCTATAGCCGAGTGTTCAGCAATGTACAAACAAAGTGCAGCCTCCTGCTCTTCTGTTTTTGTGGACTTTCTAACAAAAGTTATTGTGTTAGTTTGTGCCACGCTTGCAATGGACGCAATATGTTTTTTTTGTTTCAGCATGCTGTCGTAATTCGCACAACTTGGCCCCAATCGATGCCTTACAAAAGCAGCAGTACGCTTTTGTGGAGTCAGTTGGCACTATACGTAGCCACTGCTTAAATTCATCAAAATTTAACCAACAGGCTATTTACTATGTGTAAACACGTGCAAAATTTCAGTTTGACCAAAACTTATGAACGAAAAATTACCAAGATACGCACAACATATAAGATTTTTGTCCGATTAATCGAAAAATTTGACAAAAAATTACAATACAATCAAAAAACAAAACTTGTTGCGTTTTAAATTTTTGAAGCCGAAATAAGCTATATGAAATTTTAAATAAGCCAGATTTCAAGCTATAAGCATTTCAAGTATTTTCCAAGCTATTTGATTTTAAAATAAGCTAGATCTGGCTTAAAATAAGCTAATATGGCAACAGTGGTTAGAAGCCGAAGTGAATTCTCCTGTACGACTACCCACCCTAAAAGGGACTTCTGTAGGGTTGGCATATTTATGCCTTTAATTTGACCTGCTACGATTAATTTGAAAAAAAGTGAGACTCCTTAAAGCATATCGATATTGCTTGCTGAGTCGAAATAAGGATCAGCTAATGTGACTCCTTTGGGCGGCTGCCAGTTTGAGCCCAGCCCTGAGCGTGTGGGATTGTATTGGGTGATTTCTTCCAACACACTAAAGTGATCAGAGACAGAAAATCGTGCTACTTTAGATTTAATTGTTGCGTTCACCTCGCCATGTATCTGAGACTCTGCATTTCCTATGCCACTTAGTCGCATTTTGGATGGATGAAAATTGAGCTCAAGTTCGGATGCTAATCTTAATGTTACAAAGTTAAGTTGACTACCCGAATCTAGCACTTATCTGCAATTATGATAAATGCCGTTCTTGTCCTTAAAGCTGCCTTCACACGGTGGTTTTTCTGTAAAAAGGTTGGCATTCACATTATTCGCATCGGTTAAATCCAAAATCCCATCACTTTTTGTTGTTACACAATCTAGTCACACTTCCCTATATATATAAGTTTGCTTACATTATTTTTTGCCAACAATTACTAAAAAATACCAATAACGCCTTTTTTACGTTAACATGTTCGTGGCACAAATTTAACCGACTCAAAAAGAGCAGAAATAGAACACGTTCTATTTTTCTCATTTTGAGTCGGTTTTTGACCGGCCCTAAAAATTTTTGTGTGTTCACACGAGAGCGCTGGCTTTAAAAAAAAAAAATTTACGGCCTGTGTTAGATCACACGGGCGCATAGGTTAACCGTAGAATACGTCATTTTGTGCAACAAAAATTATGAAAGTAAACATAGTATTTATATGATTTGAAATTTAAATACATTAAAGATTTGAAAAAGCTGAAATGCATATTTATGCCTTACATAGCAAAAGCGTTAATAAAAGCTGTTCAATCTTTTATTAAACGTTTTTTATTATTGTATATTGAATAGAATGCATAGAATTTAAACAGTTTTATTAACATTTGGTGAGTACCAAGCAATGAAATCTGCTAGACAAACATCCTTCATATCGTCACACCTTTCTTCATATTTTAAAAAAATTGATTTCGTCCATATATCAGTTGAATTTTCATCCTGCCCCTCCCTATCCATAACTGCACGCCTTTTTTTGCTTTTATGTCTTTCCTCTGGCCATACGGTTGCAACGAAGACGATGTCTCTGCTACTTTTGCACATTGGCTGCCGCAAAAGGTACCAAGCAGCTTCCTGAGCACTCATTTCCACGCTGTTTAATACTTTCATACTTATTTTCTTCATTAACTCTATGATTTCTATATCAGGATATTCGTTATGGATGCGCAGGAGTTCCCTGTGAAGTTGGCTAATTCCACGGTTGGATTTATTCACATACTCAACAACATATTGTGCACACGAGTATTCTTCTAATATGAATTGGAGATCCATATTCGAATTCAAGGTGGATGCTATCCATGGTTGAAAAGTGTTAATATATATTTGATGCATATTTCGTTTAAAAATAACGGTTGGTCTTTTGAGAGTTGATCTGATTACATTCAGATATTGTTCATAATTCAAATTATTTTCGTGCAGAAATTCATGGAGTTCTAAAAAATTGCGTTCTTCTAGCATCGTTTTCATTTTAATCGCTTTCTGAGAATATATTGATTTTCGATTGTCTTCATTAGACAATGGAATCAAAATTCTTGTCTCATTAATTGGCCAATATGGTATATGAAAACGGCATTTCGTTTCCCCTCTTTTAAAACAAGTGAAAGTGTGTTTATGTGTTTGATTGCTAATTTTATTAACGTCATCCAAGTGTTCTGCTTGAACTGAACATAAAGCATCTATTAATTGAATTGTGGCACTCATAGTATTTTCTCCTATTATATCAAGTGGATCATTATTCAACCATAAGAGTATGTGTGCATGTGGACTTCCTCTATGTTGAAATTCGATCCTTATAAAATAATCCAGAACGCGATAAGAACCAAAAGGATTATAACTTTGCACTGATTGCAACATCGCCATTATGACATTAAGCAATTTTTGAAAATAGATACAGCAGACAACGGGGTCCTCGTTAACAAGGTGCGCACACATATATCTATTCAATTTGTTCATGACATTTAACATGTTAACATCATTCATGTTTTTAAAATAGTCATTTAATTTATGCAAAATTGAAAGCAGGTGAGGCCACTTTGTCTCATTTGCACTAATTGTGAGAAAACAAGTTGGTTTTCCCAATTGTCGAATCATAGCAAAGAGATCATTTCGCTTTTGTTGCCAATATGCCATAGAATTTGGGATTGACTTTAAGAAAGCAAAATTTTTTTCAGCACAATCGTCGTAAAACTGTGGATCTTCAATTTGCCTCCGGGTTACGTTTGCAAGAATTGGGACACATTTAAAACTATGACGCATACTTTCTAAGACACGACATCTCATTACCTTCATTGCCATGTACAAAATATGATGAGGTGTAGCACCACGGCGATCTTTTCTTCTTATTTCGCTGGTGGCTTTCATATATTCCGTTACGTGTAAACTTTCTTTAAACTTACGAGGCTCGCCGTAATAAATTCCTGGAAATGATAGCTCTTCCGCATATTTGTCATATAATAGATTCATTGGAATGCAATTCTGGCCAGGAGCAATGTCTAAGCAGTACTCCTCATTCCATAGCAGTGTTTGCTGCGTGGCTAATATAACTTCTGAATCAGGAGATTCATCAGAAATGTGCTCTTCAATTGTATGTTGTGCGAGCCTAACACATTCCGGTGGAACACATGGTTGTTGTGCGCGCATGAGAGGTTCACGTGATGTACATGGTTCCTCGTGATTATCTTCATATGCTGTCCTAAGATAATCCCAATCAACGCGTATATTATACATTTTGTACAGCTCTGTATTTTGCAAATACGTGAGCCAAGATTTAACAGCAGATTTTTTGACTGAGCCTCTCAAATAGGTTGATTTATGTATCAGCTTTCTTTTAATATTTACATTGAAAGCGAAATCGTCACCAAGATCACGGGGTAATGTCCTTATCATAGTTGGTACATCAACTGGAACATTGACAACTTGTCCCACAATTGCCAAACCTTGATAGCGCAATTTTCGAATTTGCATAAAGGGACACCGAGGCGATACAAGTCGCTCTGTTATTATGTCTAGCGCTGGTAAATTCGGTTTATGTGGATAAGTGAATCCGTTTGATTTTGATAAATTTGGTAATTTTTTTTTGTGGACAAGAGAAAATTTGCATGTTTGACATAGGCTAAATTCTTCTAAATTTTGTTGAGGAAATTCCTCTTGCAGAAATGTCATTGTGGAAATATTACTTACAGTATGCAGATCATTTTTAAACCACAGTCTATCGCATACATTACAAGCATACCCAAAATCATTATCTAAAAACAATTTTTGGAAACGTTGATTCGATGCTTTCCAAGTATTGCTGTATATGGAATTTGTTGTTGCAGTTGTAGTGGTTGTTGATGGATTTCCTGTTGGTCTACGCCTCGGGTTTGTTGTTGCATTTGAAGTTGTAGTTGTTGCGTTTGCAGTTGTTACATTTGTTGTCAGTTCTACAATACATATTAATTCAATAAGCATAAATATATATTTATATAAATTCACACGGTTTGTACCTGTTGCGTTTGTTGTTGTTACAGTTCTTGTTGATCTTCTCGTTGGTCTTCTCGCTGCAATTGTTGTTGTTGACGCTGAAATAGATATTACTTCCATAAGTATAAAATATAAAATTATAAAACGCATACTGTTTGTACCTGTGTCATGTGTAGTAGTTGCATCTGTAGTTGTTGTTGCAACTGTAGTTGTTGTTGTTGTTGCAACTGTAGTTGTGGTTGTTGTTGCAAATGTAGTTGTTGTTGTTGTTGCAACTGTAGTTGTTGTTGTTGTTGTTGAATTTACTGTCGGCTCTACAGTATATATTAATTCAACCGCTGAAATGGATATTACTTCTATATGCATAAAAAAGTAACATTATAAAAGCATATTATTTCTACCTGTGTCATTTGCAGTTGTTGCATCTGAAGTTGTTGTCGGCTCTATACTAGAAATATCTAATTCTACAATACAAATTGAATTATATAAAAACACGCTGTTTGTACCAATTGGGTTCATGATGGCGGAGTCTTCTATAGAGTCATCTTCGAATATTTAATTTTAAAACACAACTTACCTGATCTTCTACTCCATAAATTGTACATTCTTTTACGCTGCGCAAAAGTATTTTTTTTCACAGGCGGCATTTTTTAAAATTTATTTTATGAAGTAAGTTCATGCATGAGTTGCAAAAATCAAAGCTGCTACCGTAAAGACAAACTTTCCTATAGTCAACACTATCGATAGTTTATTTCCCGTTAGTTAGTAGCCACTGCTGCCCTCGATAGTGGCAGCGATAGTGTAAGACCATAGATTGTCCGATAGTTCCATCGATTGTTTGCTGAGCTGAGACGAACAGTGCAAGCATATGCACATGCTATCAGCTATCGCACTCACTCACACTTATTGGTTACATCACTAATACTAATATACACACATTTGAAATAAATTTAATTATGACCAAACATCTTAATGAAATTTCAGCACTTAGAAGATATCAATCATGACCGCATATATATCAAACGAAAGGAAATCGAGTCTATTTTATATTGAGAAAAAATTAAACAAATTCATCAGGGAGTTTTTAAGCAATTTGCAATTAAAAAAAAAGTAATGATTTTCGCACTGGTTTTTTGCCTTAAAAAGTTATAAATTTGGCAAAAGTATATAAAATTTGAATGTAGGAATGTTTGTTTAACTTATCTCAACTTATATTCCAAAACTCTAAAGTAATTGATGAATTATTGAGAGCGCTAGACCAATTTAAAGTCTTCAAAATGAAGCAAAAATATACATATTTTTGGTTTCAATTTTTTAATAGAAAATGTAATCAATACATATATTAATATACATTTATTGAAAGCTTGAAGCCTTGGCTTTTAAATGAAACTAATTTGAGGAAAATTGATCCATTAGTTCATGAGCAATAAGCGATTTTGTGAACCTCTCTTATTACAACAACAACTTTTTTGTGTTGAGACTTCATTATCGTAAGGTAAGACGTATTCTACGTCAAAAAAAAACGATGAAAACCCGATCGTGTGAAGACAGCTTAACTAGCACTACAGCGGTTGCTAAATAGCTTGTAGCTGACCGTGATAGCAGCGCTGCTTTTCTATGACCTTTAGCCTCACCCTCACTTGACTCATTAGCAGACTCATTAGCAGCTACATATTCAACCTGTGCAGCTTCTAGTGCTATGACGCTTGCTAAAGCATATCAAGCACAGTCCATGCTTTTTTATCTCTTGGTAACGTTGCACAGGACTTTTAACCCATGTGTGCCAGCACAGACATAACATGATTTTTGCGTACTGTTGTCTACTGTTGCTTGTTGTTGTTTCTTCATCCAGTTTTCTACGAAGCAAATGGAAAATTATCGCATCAAGAATCTCTTGTTCCGTGCTTAGCGATTTGAGCGCTACAAGTTGAGAATTCACGCTGTCTACTAGCGCACGCAACGCCTCAGCATCAGCCTGCTTAAGCCGCCTTAAATTGAACAACTCGTTTATGTGTGATTGCACAATGATTGCCTTATTCTCATATCGCTCCTGCAACAGGCGTAGAGCTCTTTTGTAGTTCACCTCAGACAACTCTAAACAATCAATTGTACAACAAGGGACAACACCTAGAGACGATTTTAAATGTATAAATTTCGATAAATCGTCTAGATCTGGGTCTGAGCCTACGAGTGTCGTAAAGGTGTTAAGCCAGCTAGTCCATTCAGTAAACTTGCCTGAAAACTCCGGTAACTTCATAGCTGTAAGTTTTGTGGAGCGTACGGGCTGTGCAATATTTAACGTGTCATTTGGACTATGCCGACGGCTCCCTTGTCCCAGCACGCTTAATAATTTCGCTTTTATTTCGCAATATAATTATTTTATTTCTTGTCGAGTATCGTATACTGATGGACCGTCGCTTTCCTGTTCGACCCGCACTTGAATAATGCAAAACTGATTATAGTTCGACTCAATTAAACTTAATCGCGCCTCTAACTCAGCTAATGTCATTGTAGCACTGTTCTTTAAAATGTGAATTTTATTGCGCGTAAAGGAATTCACTAAACTATGACGTGCAGGCAACGATTCATTTTCCAATGCTTGACCCCTCGCAACACACAATTATAATAATTCATTTGTGCTGCTCACTACTGTACAAAAATTTGTACAATTCGCTTCCAATTGAGCGTAGCTGTTTTGCCGATCTCTTTATTTATCTTCTTTGTAAGTTCTCTATCGTGTGCAATGTCGCACTCACTTACTCAATTCGCTCTATCAATTACAGCGGTAGATTTCCAATAACTGTATCAGAAACACATGCACAAAAGAAAATAAATCAAGGTCAACTTAAAGTCTTACAAGCAGCCGGTGCTATTTATGCAAATCTGCACACTACTGAAATAAGTGTATGTATGTATATGCTAACTGTTGTAATTTTGCATATATTTATGTGGTTTGACTTCACTCACTTTTTACCACTGCACTCTCGACTGTAATTTGGTACTTACTGTCTTTCTTATTTAAAACACACTCATCGAATTTGAAATAAACATGCCTGCAAAAAATATTAGATGCACTAAAGCAGTTTGACTCACAATTCGATACAAGCCGGCTTAATGCGTCTTGGTGTACTATAAGAAGTTAAAGTTGAGCTCCAGTGATGAACTCCATCCAGATTGAACCTTTTCCAAGGGTCCCTGCTAGCAATAGTACAGTAGAAACAAGGTTTAAATTTGATAATTCAATTTATTTGGCTTAAACATGCCGATCAGCGCTGCTCGTTCCTCCAAGCTTAAATTCTAACAAAAAATAGTACGTTTTTTATTTATTTCCTAAAAATATCAATTCATTTTAGTGTTCGATAGTTTGGCGCGAAAGAGTTAATATTTAATCTTATGGCGCGAACAACATCGTTTTAGCACCTCAAAACTGATTTAACACAAAAATTTATTATTAATTGTTATAAGCTTAATTATTTATTTAAATAGTTACGATGGGTTATCTTTTAATCGATTCTTTTTCGACATTTCACATATGCGTGTGTTGGGCGTCAGGGTAAAGGCCCAACCAAACGATGCATTCGTGCATGCAGAGCCGCTGCAAGAATGAACGAAATGCATGTTATGCATTATGCACCAACGTCTATAGCCATACGTTGCTTAAGTGCATTGTCTCTTCTTCTTCTTTCTTTTTGCCAACCATTGTTACCACATGTTTGATTTTTATTCCATTAAAAATAAATGTTAACATATTATGTAATATTATGTTAATAATAAAGCCACCACATATTTAATATATCTAGTATATTATATTAATGTGTTTATAAACAATAACATGAAGATTTAAAAATTTTTTTAAATATTTTCCATACAATAAAAAGACTGCGACAACTCTATGCCCAATGCATTGCTGCATGGTTTCAATTCAGTGAAACCATGCATGCGGCACTCATGCATTCGTTAAAAAATAAAACTGAACGAACCCTTGCATAAGCATCGTTTGGGCGGATACACGGCGTAGCATATGTTGAAACTTTCCGTGCAGTGGCTCTTCCTGCACGAATGCATCGTTTGGTTGGGCCCATGGTTGAATTATACATGGTTAGGTCATGAGCAACAGAAGGAGCCTGTTGATAAGACCACGCGAGTGCAAGAGAGATAGCATAATTGCTCTCTCGATATTGCTTTATCGTCTTGTTTTTGTGAGCAAAAAAGAGATGGAATGATGTGTGATTTTGTTTACATTTTTCAACCGCGGCTCTAATTTCAAAGCGTTCAATGCATGTTAATTTTTAACTTTTAAGAAAGAAAATTCGAATGTATAAATTAAATCAAAAGCATTTATTTTACAATTTTAAAGTAATATTTTTAACATTTTGCGATGGCCCATTACTCTTTGCTTATCTTTTTGTAATTTTAATTTATAATTAAGGTTTTTAATTCTATATCGAATTCTTATTTAAAAAAAAACTGTTTTACTTCAGGTGGCAAAACAATGTCGTTTGAAGCATTTACCAATACAGCTAGAACATTTTGATTCGCAGAAAATGTATTTTTGTTAAAATAAATAAACAACTGTTCCAATTTTGTTAGCTGCATTACAAATTCATTCGATGGTTTCTTGAGGCCACCACGTGAAACTTGGTCAACAAATGTAAATGATGCGTCACAATTTTCATCATTTTGTAAATTGTGTTTTTTTATAATGTAGCCAGCCACATACTCAAGTGCATCTTCAGCCAATTCTTCGATCTCTTCAAATTGAGAAGTGTCAAGGTCTGACAGTTCCTCAGATTCTGTGGACAAATTTGTAGGTGCTACATCTGCGCTTGGCAATTCATTATACTCCAAGGAACGTCATCAGATGCAACGTCAGTATTATTGCGCAGAATTTCTGTGTTTTTGGCTAAATGTGTAAACAACAATTTAAACTGATTATGTAAATGAAATAAAATGACATGAAACATGTCCATGTACCACAATCAGGAGGCTAAAAGGACATCACAAACGTAAAAGACATATAAACATATAGGGTTAAAACATTTAGGTACAATTTCAATGTACTTATACAAACTTATTCATACCCAATAAATATTTCCGTAATCGGAACTTAAACTGCATTGGGCTGGGATGGTCGTGAAGCCCACCCTTCGCCCTCATTGTACCAAAAAAGTGCTCCAGCAAGTCTTGGTTCAGTCTGGATGTTAAAATATATGCCTTACCATATTTATCCTTTAAGTAATTGTATAGTCCATTAAGGGAACCATTGCTTATGACAATACCTTTTTGAAATGGAGCACATTTTTTTGAGTTCTGTAAAATTGGGACGTTGACTATGTTTGTCAAATTTGTCAGCAACTTTTGCTGCTCACTCAGACATGTTCCAAATGGCTTTTTGAATACCATACTATTTGCAGTGGACAACTTGCTATTAAAAAGATCAAACCAATCGTTGATGGATTGGATAAAATCTGCAGTATCACATGCATTGTACACATCGAAGCCCAATGAGTAACAGCGACGTATGGCACAAGCTGTTGTATTGGAAAACAATTGTGTTGCAAGCTTCACTTTATGTCTTCTAATAGAACGCACGTTTAGATGTTCCTCCGTGACTTTGTATGCAATGGACAAGTCCGACGAGGAGGTGTAATTAAGAACTTGCTTGACGGTTTGCGGGGTTATAATTTTTTCATTAACAACCAGTCCAGTATCTAAATAATGGTTTCTAACCAGCTTTACCAGATGGGGTACATCGGCAATCACAAAAATTTTTAGTTCTGCATTCGCAGGGTTTGCAAACCAGGTCTTGTCTGAAATATGTAATCATTAATATTTATATTTTAACTATCAGTATGGGCAACACACCTTCGTTTACTTCAAGCTGTCTCCAAAATTTTTGGTTTGCAGGGCCCATATCGCAAACAATTGCAACAACAGGGTATCCGGCACTGTACAGCTTGCCAATTATTTCCCGTAAGGTGGGCACGTCCATTGGGCGGTCAAAATCAAAAAATACAGGCTGTTTCCAAGATTTTTTTAACCCTCGTGCCATAGCCACTTGCACATAGTTGCGTGGCCCCTGGACAGCATCTTTAGACGAATCGTACTCATAATTTGCCTCAACTTTCATTTCGTCAAATAGCAATACGCATATTTTCTCATCGTCACTGAGGTCAACGTTTTTTTCCATCAGTTGGATAACAAAATCCAGCGTGCCTGTTTCAATTCGAATTTTTCCCAACCATCTCTGCAATGTTGAAAGACTTGGCAACGGAAACCCTTTTTCGTACAGATGGTGGTAAGCTCGATGCCCAGCGTTGTGAAGGCAAATGCCATAAGAAATGTCAGCTGAGTTCCAATACTTTTTTTTCCCACCATTCTGCAATTTCTTTATTTGCGTATCAGTGAATAGTTTTCTGACTGACTCCATCAATATGTCCGCTTTGCTTAACTCCTCACGCAGGTCAGCATATTCTTTTTCCAATTCGCAAATTTTTTTTTTTTAAACGAATATTTTCTAGTAATGCTCCGGCTTGTAGAACATCAGTGCTAAAAATTAATGCTTTCATAAATTTAATTTGTAAAAAATGTTATATGTTAATTTACGTACTCTGTTTGCGTGCTTGTGATTTTTTGGCAGTCATTAACACCTTCAGCACCTTCTTCTTCAGCACATAGAACCTTTTGCGGTATGGCATTTGGCATTAGCAATCGTCGTTTTGATGCCTTGTTCTTATTTGTTGTGGTCTTCCAGTCACCCGAATCAAAATGCCTGTCGCATATTCTGCAGCCATCGCGAAAAGAAATGTTGACTGCCCTTTCCCACAATCCCCTTTTTTCAGCATCTTTTGGGACTCTCACAAACTTGTTTTCTCCAACAACAAGTGTTTTGTGACAAATTGCACACGACGGCATTGCTTTTTTCACTTTTATTTTTTTTTATCTAAAAAAAAGTAACATAACCTAAAAATTGCACGAAAAATTCGTCCGCACTCACAACTTACCACGTTGACAGCTGCTTTGCGACTAACAACAGGCTCCTAAAAATTGAGCGAGCTCTCTCTCTCGACCTAACCATGTATAATTCAACCATGGTTGGGCCTTAAGGCCCAACCAAACGATGCATTCGTGCATGCAGAGCCGTTGCAAAAATGAACGAAATGCTTGCTCATGCATTATGCATCAACGTCTATAGCCATGCGTTGCATAAGTGCATTGTCTCTTCTTCTTCTTTATTTTTGCCAACCATTGTTACCACATGTTTGATTTTTATTCCATTAAAAAATAAATGTTAACATTTTATGTAATATTAAGTTGATAATAAAGACAACACATGTTTCATATAACTAGTACATTATATCAATGTGTTAATAAACAAAAAAATGAAGATTTAACAATATTTTTAAATATTTTCCATACAATAAAAAGACTGCGACAACTCTATGCCCAATGCATTGCTGCATGGTTTCAATTCAGTGAAACCATGCATGCGGCACTCATGCATTCGTTAAAAAAAAAAACTGAACGAACCCTTGCATAAGCATCGTTTGGGCGGATACACGGCGTGACATATGTTGAAACTTTCCGTGCAGCTGCTCTGCATGCACGAATGCATCGTTTGGTTGGGCCTTATACCGGAAAGAAAAGAGAGGCAAGCTCAGTGTGGCCGAACCACACTTTTTTGAAAAATCTTTATACTTACATCGATACCTTAATACTAGCTTACGATATATCGGTAAACACGAACAGAACATAATATAAACGATCAATAGAAATTACATATAAATACTTTACACAATAAAAACTTTACATAATAAATAAAATTTTGAAAAACAAAAATGATAAAAATTTGTCTTCCAGTTTTCTTAATTTCACAATTCTTAAAGCTTTTTTCCTGTTTTAAACTTAAAACTTATAACATCTAGATCTTTCTAGATCTACTTACGAGGTCTACGAGAGGTCTATTGATTTTTTATACCCTTAACCCATAAAATGGGTAAATAAGGGTATAATGGTTTTGTGCAAAAGTATGTAACAGGCAGAAGGAAGCATCTCCGACCCCATAAGGTATATATGTTCTTAATCAGCATCAACGGCCGAGACGATATAGCCATGTCCGTCTGTCCGTCTGTCCGTCTGTATGAACGCGTGGATCTCAGAGACTACAAGAGCTAGAGACTTCAGATTTTGGATATAAGTTCTCCTATACCATGAGCAGAACATGTTTGCTTCAAATTATCGATAACTATTCTGGTTTCCGATATACACATAATATTGATAACAAAAAAATATCGAATTTGGAAAATCGAAAAATGAGGGTTGACGTAATGGGTAATGATAGAACTTTTCTGAAAGTTTCGTCCAAATCGGTTGAGAAACACCGAAGATATCGATATTTTATCGCTTGAAGCTAAGTCAGTATGCCAAAGTCTTACATAAATTTAATTTATTTATTTCAACTGGGCTCAGGGTATCTTCTAGTCGGGCTCTCCCGACTGGAGCCTTCTTACTTGTTTTTTTTATAAAAAATATTAACATGTTGACCGTCTTTGGCGTCAGTGCTGCACGTTTTTGGGAAATGATTTCTCCAGCCTTGCTGAAAATTCGCTCAGACTCTGTCGAGCTAACTGGAACGCATAAGTATGCACAAAAACTTTTCCATTTTATTAGGAGGAACCGCCACTATTTATATATTAACGTATGGCTGTAAGAAACAATTACAACAATTTGTGTAGCAAAATGAACTATTTACAGTCGAACTTGCATATAACGAACATCCATATAACGAAGTTTTCCATATAACGAGTTAATATCGCGAACATTTCTTTTTGGTTCAACTTTCAGTGTGTTTTGTTCTCCATATAACGAATTTCCCAATAGTGAATATTTCTTTATTATGAATTTATTTTTAGGACGTAGCTCGTACGCCCATGCGTTTTCTGTTCCCTTTAACGAATTTTTTCGTTCTTGTTGCATTTTATTTACGAGTTACGTTGAGAATACGAAAACAAAACAATAACACATTTTTGCATATACCGTTTTGTTTTCATTCTATGTTTTGCTTATTCTCTGATCTTCGCTGCACAGTTTTTTATGAACATTTTTTTGCTCAGTGCACATTGAAGATGTAGATGTAGACGTATATGTTGTTGTTCGGATTACTCCGTTAGTTTTTATAGGCATCAAAGCAAAGAATAATGGATTGTTAATAGCTGTATTTAGAATGGTGGCACAAATTGTAGAAAAGTGAAAAAATGCGCGATTCTTTAGTCTGCAATTTCTATCATCATTTCTATGTAACGAAATTTCTATGTAACGAAGTTTTTTCTTTGTCCCTTCAGATTTGTTATATGGAAGTTCGACTGTATTTTAAATTTCTAACTCGCCATTTGAAGCTTCACTATACAATGAAACATCGATGTTGAAAATAATGCATCGATGCATCGATCAATTTGGAAAACATCGATGTAATCGATGTTGACATCGATGTTTTTGTAGCTCTAATGTACGCGCCTTTTTGCTATTTAAATGTTTTTGATGTGTAAACATTTTGCGCTCGGGCAGTAATAGTGCATTTACACTGGCGCCGCTAAGAAAGCCTTAGTGGTTAGCGGCGATAGCCATTTACAATGGCAAAAAGTCTTTATAATCAGCTGTTTTTTGTTTACTTTTGGTTGTGATTGCTAAAGAAAAATAAAATTTAAGAATGGAGCAAAATTTAAATTTATTAATGCTGGCCACGCAAATTGGTGATAGCATTATTAATACGGCAAATGATGGCGTTCAGAATTTAAGCAATTTTGTTGATTGCGAAAATGAAGAAGCGGCAGCAGTAACGGCTGCGCTAAATATGTTGTCGCAGTTCGACTTTATTAGCACGCGAAGTGTCTGGATGCTCGAGCGCAATGGTTGTTATTGGGAGATGGATGTGCCAAAATTGGAGCCAAATAAGGAGAGCTTCAGGATGGAATGAAGTCTCTTTCTAAAGTTAGTTGATGCCTTGCCTCAAATGGAACGGAAGGAAACCAATTTAAGATCGTGCATCCCACTGGACAAGCGGGTTGCCGTAGCTTTGTACAGCCTGGGCTCACCCGCCGAGTACAGAACCGTTGCCAGGTTGTTTGGCATATCGACTGCTAGCCTGTGCAACATTCAGAAGGAGTTCTGCAAACTTGTTTGGCAAAACATGGCAAAACATCTGGGTCCAAATTTGTTGACCCAATCAAAAATTGAGGATTCGGTGCAAGGCTTTGAAAAACTTGGGTTTCCGCAGTGCTTTGGAGCAATTGATGGATGCCACATTGAAATTAAACCTAAACAGACGGATGCAACAGATTATTATAATTACAAAGGGTGGTACTCTGTTGTTCTTCTGGCTCTTGTGGACTACAGCTATAGATTCATGTATATAAATGTGGGGTCTCCTGGCAGATGTAACGACTCGCAGATATATGAACGGTCAGCCCTGAAGCAGATGATATCCAGAAGTGGTTTATTTCAAAATAACGCTAAGAGAATAGGAGGTGTTGACGTGCCGGTGTTATTGATTGGGGACTCCGCCTTCCGATTCTGCCCAAGCATAATGAAGCCTTACCCGTTCTCGATTGAAGCCTCTGAGGATAAGAAGCGCTTCAATTATCACCTATCTAAGGCTAGACGCGTCGTGGAGAATGCGTTTGGACAACTGAAGGGAAGGTTTCGTCGCCTTGGCAAAGGCATTGACAATAATATTGAAAATGCAAATGCACTCATTAAGTGCTGTTGTGTTTTGCACAACTTTTTAAATACTCACAACAGCAAGTACGACAAAGTTTTAGGCTTGCCCTTGAATGAGCGTGAACAGCCCGAACACCACAGACAAACGGGCTGCGGTCCAAACAGCTCTGCAGTGGAAATAAGAAACGCAATAGCTGAATCACTTGCTGAAATAGTTGAATAAAACAAGATTTTTATCACTACAAAATTTATTAGCTATTACTTTTCATTATTTGCACTAAATTTTTCCTTTATAAAAGCCATTAACTCTCTCTGGCTTTCAACGGCACGCTCGAGTGTCAAGGCGGCACGATCGGTAAATTCCTTGAGGATTGCGGTTTTTTTTTTTTGGACTCCTCTGCCATTTCGCATATTGCATTAACCACTTTGTCCATTTTAATCATTTTATTGCCTCCAGAATTGTACCGTCTCCTCTTTGAGGTTGAAGGCCCATCCTCGGGGGACACGCATGTCGAACGTGACGACTCATCGACGACTTCGACCTCAAATTCTCACAAGCATTCCACTTGCATTTCGTTTTATATTTGAAATCCTTTGAAACAGCAATTTATATGAATAAACATCAATTAATTTGTTGTAATCATTGCACTTACCACAGCTTTCCTCCACAAGTGCCTCAGGGTTTGTAGATTTGGAAGAGGCGAGAATCTTCCCAATCGTTTCGAAATGTGGCCACGTCGATGTCGATCCGCCAGAGCTACCCACAACAGTTTTCTCATGCCTGCAATATATGTACACAATGTTCAAAACCGCGATTATATATATAACATATTCGGAAGGCGTATTTTGAATGCCTGAAACAAAACTGTATCTCTTTTTGAGCGACTCCAACTTCTTCTTGACATCTAGTGGAGTCATGTCCACGGAATATTCTTTTAATGTCTTTGCCATCTCGGCATAGACATGAATTTTTTTTCGCGTACCACGCAGGTCATCAGCTCTATCGCTCCATACTTCAATAAAAATGCTCTCCAAGTTCTCCGACCATCGCTTTCTTTTTTGTCCGACATCCACTTGAAATTAAATTGTTTAATTACAAGAATAATAATAATATTTAGTATTTTAACTCATTTTGTACTTACTTGCACATTTGCTTTGATTTTTAAGCAGATGATTTCTGTTGCCGCCAACATAAATTTGACCAAAAATATCGATTCATCGGTAAGAAAAGGTCTTTATTTTAGCCGGTAGAATAGCGGCGCTCTAGCGGCGCGAGAAAAAGTCGCTAAATTCAAATTTAACGGACACATTTTGTATGGTAAAGGCTAAAAATATCGAAGACCTTAAGGCGAAATGCTAAAGGCGTTGCTTACGGCGCCAGTGTAAATGCACTATAAGAATCGAATACATTGTTATGATTCGGCCTTATTTTCCCAACACTGTTCCGATATCCAGCTAGCAAATCGGTTACCCAGGGATGGATACGACCTCGATACAGCATGAGCCGGGTTAACAAAAATTTATATTTTTACGAAAAACTAACAACAAACGGACTAGCAACAATTCTGCTCGAAAAGTGTGTGTGCCCTCCCTCCCTATTCTTTAGTATGTTGTATGCCAAATGAGCATATGCCCACGGTATTGTAGAGTATACAATATAACAAGAAGTCATATGCCCAACTTAAAAGTAAGAGTAACAACTCATAACATAACGACACTTTGTTGCTATGCTTATACAATCATAAATATACATAAGTGCAGTAATAGGATCCGTCACTTATGCGGACTGGCCGCAGCGTGAGATCGCTAGCGTAAGCACTTCTTGAGTATGTACCATCTGTACATATAAATGTATATATACATAACTACATAGGCACATATAAACTGCAACTCTCTCTCTCTCTCTGCCGACGCTCTTAGCGGCAGAGCTCACTGAGATCCACCAACTCAGCCTCAGGGGTTGTGACACTCATGGTACTCATGGCAATCTCCTGCATCTCGATGGCGTACCGTAGGTACCCATCTCCCGGCTTGAGACGTTCCGCAGGGCTGCGTACACTTCTTCCGTGCTCCTTGATCGTCCAAACTCATGGATCAGTATTTTCTTAAGTTGTTCATAGCTGCGCAGAGTAAGTGTGCGTATGAGATTTGCTGGCGTCCAGTTGGAGTATTTCAAAGGCGTCCTCAAAGTCGCTGATTCGCTTGTTGACATCGTAAGCGTTGTCTGCCGAAAACCGTGGGACCATGTTCTCGACCACACTAATGTCTGTTACCCGCTGACTGGGTACGCCAGGAGAGACACCGAGCTTATTATGCCAACTCGCAATTTGCTGTTGTAGGTTCAGGTTCTACTTCTGTTTACGCAGATTAGCCAAGTGCTCGTCTAGGTTCAACGACACTGGAAGCGGGGCTGCCGCCAGAACAGCAGATGGCGAGGCAGCAGCCGGAACAGTTGACGGCAAAGTTAGCGCTGGGACAGCAGACAGCGAGGCAGGAAGAGGCACAGTGGGCAGCATTGTTACCGTTGGGACAGCAGACAGTTAGGTTTCTGTTAGAACAGCAGACAGCGAGGCGGCAGCAGAAACAGTCGACGGCAAAGTTTACGCTGGAACAGCAGACAACGAGGCGGCAGCAAAAACAGTCGACTGCAAAGTTGGCGCTGGAACAGCAGACAGCGAGGCGGCAGCAGGAGAAGTTGACGGCGCAGTTACTGTTGGAATAGCAGACAGCGACGAGGAAGCAAAAACGGTTGACGGAAAAGTAGACGCTGGAACAGCAGGAACATAGGGCAGCAAATGGCGAGGCGGGAGCAGACTTTGACAATTCTGACACTAGTCTGCGTATTTGTACTAGCGTCGCTAACGGCGGCACTTCCACATCATGTGCCCTCAGCAGGTTTATCATTTCTTCTTGATTCAGAACCATTGTTGTGGATAGGGCGTCGAATAATTATTTGGCGTTCAGCGTATCCCACTTCTGAGCTTTAAACTCATATAATATTCGTAAGACTATTGGCGATTACTTTTATTTTAAACGATTCTTTTCTTGGTTCGTCGCATTTGCGTGCGCTTGCTACCAGGTCAACCGGAAAAGAGATAGAGGCACGATAAATGTGGCCGAACCACTCTTTTATTATATTCGATACCGAAGGTAAAGAGTATATTGGGTTTGGGCAATGTCCGTCATGGTGTCCGTCCGTCCGTCCGTCTGTCCGTCTGTATGTTTGCAACTTTTTTCCACACCCTTCAAGCTGGAGACTTGAAACTTTCCAATTCTTTTTATCTATGGGATAGTAAATTAAAGTGTCAAGATGGGGGTTCTACGATAACTGGGGGGCTGGCAAATCGATAAATTCGAAAACTCAAAACCGATAAATCCTCATATTTCGCACATCCTTACAGCTAGAACTACCAAATTTGGTGGGCAGATATCTACTACCAACCCCCAAAAAACTGCATCAACAATTTTGGAGCCACGCCCACCCATTCCGCCCCCAGCACCCCGCAATTTAAAGTCAAAAAAGCGTATATCTCCCACAGTTCTTGAGCTAGAGCCACCAAATTTGATGCCAAGATATTCGATGATGATCCCCCAAAAACTGTATCAAAAGTTTGGATGCCACGCCCACAAGTACCGCCCTAGCCGCCCCAGCTGCCCCAACGCTTCGTCAAAAACTGAAATGCGTGTATCCTCCAGAGCTGTGGAGAAAGAGCAACCAAATTTGGTAGGAAGATAGCTGGCAACGACCCCCAAAAAACTGCATCAAAGTTTTGGAGCCACGCGCACCCCTTCCAACCCCCTTTCCCTTCCTTTAACAAACTTTGAGCTAGAGTCAGCAAAATTGGTATGAAGATGGCAACTGACATTCCACATAGATCTGCAGCAAAAATTTGGATGCCACGCCCACCTATACCGCTCCCAGCCCCCCATTCACCACTTTTTACAAACGTTGAGCTAGAGTCACAAAATTTGGTATGAAGGCAGCAATTGACATTCCACATAGATCTGCAGCAAAAATTTGGTTGCCACGCCCACTCATACCGCCCCCAGCGCCCCTTTCCCCAACTTTTACAAACTTTGATCTAGAGTCACCAAATTAGGAAGGAAACTTGCTGGTGGCATCCCCATCTGCATCGGAGAATCTTCAAGGCAGCGTACACCCCTGCCGCATCCGTACCCCTTTGTTATCAGGCCTTTTTTTTACCGGTTTTACTACTGGTATCGAGAATGCCGCAGTCGGTTGCGTCCGACTGCAACGTTTCCACTTGTTATAACTGTTAATACCAACATCGATACCTTATACTAGCTTAGCTACTAAAATAACATAGACAATCGATAGGAATTAAAATAAATACTTTACAATTTGGAAAGGGAATCAAATAAGTAACTGCATCATGGGGCTTATCCTACGTAACCCAATCAACGATCTCAACTATAAACTTTTACCTCTGGTACGGAAAGTTGAGTGTTCTTTAGTCTAGACGATACCTGCGAAATTTGATACTCTAGCTCCTTTTTAAAGATGGGCTTTCTATTGATAAAATTCTGTGCTTGTACTTTGAGTGCGTTTCGCTCAGCGACATCAAATACTGTGCGAAACTGTTATGGGTCCATAGCAGACTTAGTTTCTTTATCTTGCTCAGTCGGACTAATGGTGTCTAATACTAAAAGAGTATCAAAGTTCCCTAAAAAAAACCCACTAAAACACTATTGTCACTGACTTGTCGGGGTCACAGATACTCATTTGATTGTAAACAAAAGTCATTGTAAAACTTTGCATCGAACAGTGTGATAACAAAAAAATTTACAATTAAAAAAAAAACTTTAAAAAGTTTTAATTTTGCTTATTTTATATTTAAATAGTCAACAAAACCGTTCTCAATTTAAAAAAAAATTAATTTCTGTTTTGTAATTAGTTCTAACTTTGCAAATCTTTAACATGTTTCTATTGATTCCGCGTCGAAATAAGACGTCAATGCAGTCACGGTTGTACATAGGACGCTGCCCGAAGAGCTCCAGCAGCTTCGGTGACTTTATTTGGTTTTTATAATGTTTTTTTGGTGTAAATAATCACTTAAATATACATATACACCTGTTAAAAAAAAAAAAACAACAAGTGGAAACGTTTCAGTCGGACGCAACCGACTGCGGTACACTCGATACCAGTATCAAGACCGGTAAAAACAGGCCTGATAACAAAGGGGTACGGATGCGGCAGGGGTGTACGCTGCCTTAAAGATTTTCTGAAGCAGATGGGGATGCAACCAGCTTTCTTCATACCAAATTTGGTGACTCTAGCTCAAAGTTTGTAAAAGCTGTGGAGAGGAGGGCTGGGCGCGGATTGGGTGGGTGTGGCATCCAAATTTTTGCTGCAGACCTTTGTGGAATGTCAATTGCTATCTGCATACCAAAATTGGTGACTCTAGCTCGAAGATTATAAAAGGTGCGGAAAGGGGGGTGGCTGGGGCGGTATGGGGGAGTGTGGCATCCACATTTTTGCTGGAGATCTTTGTGGAATGCTATCTTCATACCAAATTTGGTGACTTAAGCTCGAAGTTTGTAAAAGGTTTGGAAAGGGGAGCTGCGGTGGAATGGGAGGATGTGGCATCCAAATTTGTAAAGCAGATCTTGGTGGAATGTCAATTGCTATCTTCATACAAAATTTGGTGACTCTAGCTCGAATATTAAAAAAAAGTGGGGAAAGGGGGGCTGGGGGCGGTATGGGTGGGCGTGGCATCCAAATTTTTGATCCAAATCTTTGTGGAATATCAATTGCTATCTTCATACCAAATTTGGTGACTCTAGCTCAAAGTTTGCAAAAAGTGGGGAAAGGGGTGCAGGGGGTGGTATGGGTGAGCTAGCTCCAAAACTTTGGTGCAGATTTTTGGGGGTCGTTGCCAGCTATCTTCCCACCAAATTTGGTGGCTCTAGCTCCACAACTCTGGAAGATACACGCATTCCCGTTTTTGACGAAGCGTTGGGGTGGATGGGGGCGGCTAGGGCAGTATTGGTGGGCGTGGCATCCAAACTTTTGATGCAGTTTTTTGGGGGTTGCTATTAGCTATCTTCTTACCAATTTTGGTAGTTCTAGCTGTAAGGATGTGCGAAATATGTGGATTTATCGGTTTTGAGTTATCGAATTTATCGATTTGTCAGCCCCCCAGTTATCGTAGAACCCCCATCTTGACACTTTAATTTACTATCTCATAGATAAAGAGAATTCGAAAGTTTCAAGTCTCTAGCTAGAAGGGTGTGGAAAAAACTTGCATACATACGGACGGACGGACGGACAGACGGACAGACACCATGACGGACATTGCACAAAACCAATATACTCTTTACCTTCGGTATCGAATATAAAAATTACCTTGTCATTCAAATTAAGGCAGGTTTACAGGCATACAAATATATGTACATTTAAGCAACGCTGTTCAAAATTCAGTCACCCATCCCAAAAATAACAAAACCCTCACGCAAATCTAACACTCATATAAGCAGAAGAGCTGCATTTCTGCACTGTCTTAGTCGGCAGCTTTTCTGCATTTAATCTCAAAAAAAACAAGTGGAAACGTAGCAGTCGGACGCAACCGACTGCGGCATACTCGATACCAGTATTGAAACCAGTAAAAGAGGCCTGATTGGGTACGGACTGGGCAGGGGTGTACGCTGCCTTAAAGATTCTCCGATGCAGATGAGGTTGCCATGAGCTATCTCCCTTCCAAATTTGGTGACTCTAGCTCAAAGTATTTAAAAGGTGGTGAAAGAGGGGCTGGGGTAGGTATGGGTGGGCGTGGCATCCAAATTTTTGCTGCACATCTATGTGAAATGTCAATTGCTGCCTTCATACCAAATTTGGTGACTCTAGCTCAAAGTTTGTGAAATGTGGGGGAAAGGTGGCGGTATGGGTGGGCGTGGAATCCAAATTTGTACTGCAGATTTATGTGGAATGTCAATTGCTACTTTCATACCAAATTTGGTGACTCTAGCTCAAAGTTTGAACAATGTGGGGAAAGTGGCGCTGGGGTCGGTATGAGTGGGCGTGGCAACCAAATTTTTGCTGCAGATCTATGTGGAATTTCAATTGCTATCTTAACACCAAATTTGGTGACTCTAGCTCAAAGTTTGTAAAAGGAAAGGTAAGGGGGTGGAAGGGGTGGGCGTCGCTCCAAAACTTTGATGCATATTTTTGGGGGTCGTTCCCAGCTATCTTCCTACCAAATTTGGTGGCTCTAGCTCCACAACTCTGGAAGATACACGCATTTCCGTTTTTGACGAAGCGTTGGGGCAGCTAGGGGCGGCTAGGGCGGTATTGGTGGGCGTGGCATCCAAACCTTGATTCAGTTTTTGGGGGGTCATCATCACCTATCTTGGCACCAAATTTGGTGGCTCTAGCTCAAAAACGTTGCTTTCGTAAAACTAACTTTACTAAATTAAATTATCTTCTTCAACATACTTATTGGTCGCGCCTTTTTTCTTGTAGTGATATAGAAACTGCCATAGCCATATTTTATAGGACCTTGAATTCGGTTTTGGATATTTGTGTTCCCCTCACTTATTCTTCAAGTGATAATAAACTATCGAAATTGAAAAACGCAAAGACAAGATCGTATAAAAAATTTAAAAAATCGGGAACTACTTTAGATTTATCTTCGTATTTAGTAGCAAAATCTAGTTTTATTTCTGTTAACATATCTTGCTATAATAATTATCTTAATCGTTGTAGACTTAACTTTTCACGTGACCCTAAACAGTTTTATAAATTTGTTAACTCTAAACGTAAGACTTCTTGCTTGCCATCCTCAGTATACCTAGATGATACAAAAGCAAGTTCTGATCAGGCAGTAGCCGATATATTTGCTGAGTATTTTCAATCAGTATACTCATCGAATATGTATAGTAGTAGTAATTCCTATCCTTTTCAAGTTCAATCGTCAAATTGCATATAGGTCCCAGTAGTTACTGAGTCTACGCTCCTGAGTGAATTTAACTCTAATAAACCTGGCTACTTGCCTGGTCCTGATGGAGTGCCAGGTTGTATTCTTAGATACTGCGCGGATTCTCTTTGTGCGCCATTAAATAAATTATTTAATTTGTCTGTTGATTCAAACATGTTCCATTATATATGGAAGGAATCCTTTATAATTCCACTCCATAAAAATTCTTCAAAATCAAACGTTAACAATTATAGGAGCATATCCAAGTTGTCTGCCATACCAAAAGCCTTTGATAAAATTATATGTTCTCAACTGCAACACGGATGTAGTTCGATTATATCGCCTTATCAACACGGTTTTGTTAGGCGTAGATCTACTAGCACTAACTTTCTTGAATTCACTTCGCTTGTTATCAAAGGGTTTCAGGAAAAAATGCATACTGACGTTGTTTACACCGATTTAAGTAAGGCATTTGATTCTGTTAGTCATTCTCTGTTACTTCATAAATTAAATATTATTGGATTTCCATCAAAACTATTATTGTGGCTTTCGGAGTACTTGTGTGGTCGAACACAAAAAGTTGTTTTTAAATCGTCTGTATCTAAACCTATTTTTGTTACCTCTGGTGTTCCCCAGGGTAGTCATCTTGATCCTTTGCTATTTAATTTGTTTATTAACGATCTCCCACCTGTTATTACTAACTCTGTTGTGCATTTGTTTGCTGATGAAGTAAAGCTATGTTTCACCTATTATGACGCTTCCCTGTGTAATTTACTACAGTCGGATTTGCGTGCTTTGTCAGCCTGTTGCCGTACTAACTTACTAAATTTAAATTGTTCAAAATGTAAAGTCATGTCTTTTTGTAGAAGTACCCCTCATACTGCTCACTACTTGCTTGATGCTTCACCACATGACCGCGTGTTTGAAATGAAAGATTTAGGCATTATTCTTGATCCTATATTAAAGTTTGACGCTCATATTTCGTATATGGTCAATAAGGCCATTAATGTCCTTGGCTTCATCAAGCGGTGGTCGAAAGAGTTTAATGATCCCTACACCACTAAAACGCTTTATACATCCCTAGTTCGTCCCATTCTGGAGTATGGATCTTGTGTGTGGTCCCCATAAATCGATTCACCAGGATAGAATTGAATCTGTGCAGAAGAAATTTCTTCTATTTGCCCTTAGAAGTTTTAACTGGGTTGCTGGAGTTGACTTACCCCCGTATTCTAGTAGACTCCTTTTAATAAATCTTCCCTCACTGTTAAACCGTAGAACTATGCATGGAGTATTATTTATTACTAACCTACTTAATGGTGAAATCGACTCATCAGTTCTTTTGAGTCGAATTAAATTTAATGTCCCGGTTAGATCTTCACGTAACTTTTTACCCCTTAGCCTTGATCATTATATTGGACGTAGATGTACTAACGAACAGTACAGTCAAGTGGCCCAACGATACCAAGCACCGGCTTGTTAACGCGCGGACCCACGCACAAAGCGACCCACCTCCCGCCCATCCGACCGAGGGGCGCTCCGCTTATCGTGCGGTTACGATGATCGCGAACATGTAGACAAATGACACAAAACTAACTTTTTAAAAGAGCAAGTAGGAGTGGCACTGTGTATTAAGTGGGAAAGATCGTTATAAATAGAACACAGAATACGAAAAGGATTATGAAGAGCATAATTAGAATTACAAGTTTGAAGAGCTATAGGTACAAAATTTCTAGTATTTCTAATAGGAACAGCAAAGTTAATTTGGTTAATTAATTCAGAAGAATCAATTTCACCATTAATTAATTTGTGAAAAAATGAAAATGAAAGCATTATTCTACGATCACTCAGAGAAGGAAGATCTATTAGTAAAAGTCTACTACGATAAGACGGCAAATTATTGTTAGTGTCCCAGTTAAGACCTCTAAGTGCGAAGAGCAGAAATTGTTTTTGTACCGATTCTATTTTATTCTGATGAATTTCGTATTTCGGAAACCATATACAAGATCCATATTCCAGAATCGGTCGTACAAGAGAAGTATACAGAGTTTTTGTTAAGTATGGATCGTTAAACTCCTTCGACCAGCGCTTAATGAACCCCAAGACACCAGATGCTCGATTGGAAATTGAAGAAATATGCTTGTCAAACTTAAGCTTTGGGTCCATAAGGATGCCCAAATCGTCAACCCATTCAATTCTATCTAGTGGTTTGTTGTCAAGAAAATAAATATTAAAAAAGGGCAAACATCTAAAAAATGACATTACTTTACATTTACTGTAATTAAGATTTAAAAAATTTACTTTACACCACATTTGAAAGTTGTCTAAATCTCTTTGAAGCTGTTGAACAGCTAGGGGAGTTGCAGCTGACGTGCATAACTTTACATCATCAGCGTACATCAAAACCCGAGAGAACTTTATAACCGATGGAAGATCGTTTATAAACAAAATAAATAATAAAGGACCAAGATGACTACCCTGAGGAACGCCTGAAGTGACCTGAACCGTCTTGGAAACCGACCCTTTGAATAAAACCCTCTGAGTTCTAAGAGTTAGGTAGTCTTTAATCCAAAGAACTAGAATATTTGAAAAGCCCAAGAGTTCAAGTTTATGTATTAGGAGATGATGATCTACAGAGTCGAAAGCCTTACTAAAATCAGTATAAATAACATCAGTCTGCAATTTGTCCTGAAAACCCTTGATAACAAACGAAGTAAATTCTAACAAGTTAGTGACTTATAGACTTAAATGTTGCTTCAGCAACTATTTAATTCATGAACCATTTCGTGTTATATGTATTATTACAAACTTTATTCTCTTGTCTCCTTGGAGGCCTCAACTCCAGTACTAAAAAGATCGATCCTTTTTGCTTTATCTTACGTAACCACTAATTACTAATCTATCGCTGGTCTGATTGGGTTTTTCTGGGTTTTTCCCAATCCTCGCAACAAATGTTGGACTGCTCAATTTTTTATTGAATTTCCCAGAGCTTTAACGTTAACTTTTAAATATATTTTCAGATTTATATATTATTCTATATTTTACTTAATTTAATTATTTTAACTTTTTCTCAATTTAAATTAAATTTTGATTCATTTTAATGTCAGCTGCTCTTAGCTGACTATAAATAAATAAATAAATAAGCATTTTTGACTTTAAATTGCGGGGGGCTGGGGGCGGAATGGGTGGGCGTGGCATCCAAAAAATTAAGCAGTTTTTTGAGGGTTGCTAGTAGCTATCTGCCTACCAAATTTGGTAGTTCTAGCTGTAAGGATGTGCGAAATATGAGGATTTTTAGCTTTTGAGTTATCGAATTAATCGCTTTGCCAGCCCCCAGTTATCGTAGAACCCCCATCTTGACACTTTAATTTACTATCCCATAGATAAAGATAATTGGAAATTTCAAGTCTCTAGCTTGAAGGGTGTCAAAAAAAGTTTGCGAACGGCCGGACGGACACCATGACGGACATTGCACAAACCCAATATACTCTTTACCTTCGGTATCGAGTATAATAAATCTGAGAAGGAATGCGAGAATGCACAATTAGCTCGAAGGCCGAAATGCTCTATGGGTTTCGTCTAGCAAGTTAACAGCAATTGCGTAATTGGAAAACGACGTAAGCAGTGATTCCTCTATAATATACCTCACCGCTTCTATTGTAAACGCAAATTTATATTCCCTTCTGGTGGCCTCCTAGATCAACGCACAAAGAGTCAGGCATATAGACTTAAATGTTGATTCTTATTAGGAGTTAATATACTTTTGAGAGTTGCAGATTCTTTTTACCACCTTTAAATTTATTTCCACAATCCTATTTTACTCTTAGTACCATTAAATGGTCACATGGTATGATTTAATTATATATTTTTTATTTTTTCTTTAATATTTTTTTCTAGATTATTCCGAACAAAATAACACAGATGACAAGGCTCTCGTTAAAAAATCCTAAATTGGATTTTAAAATTAGACAAATTAGCAAAAATGGTAAGTTATGCTTAAAAACATATTAATGTAGCATGCATTTTAAGAGTTTACCCTCTTTCTTAGGTTATGAAACCGCTAATAATGGCCATGGAATCCATGAGATACCAGCAGAACTCTCGAATGGAATAACACAGCCAACAAAGCAAATTAACGAAATTAACATTAGGGATATAACAGATATCGCTTTGACCACACTGGCATTTTTATCCTTTGGAATGTTTATTTTACAAGTTCTTATGTGTATTACAATGGTAAATTATATTTGTTTATACCCTAACTGGATATTTTTCTTTAAGTTAAGGGTAAGAGAGCTAAACGTGAAGGTGCTTAAGGCATAATCGTTTAAAAGTCAAAAATGTTTTAAATTATAAGTACACAAAATCGTGCAACTTTTAAAATTGGGCGGGTGAGAGCTGTTTTTTATAATTTGAATTCAAAAACCACGTTTTTCAGCTTTAAGACAAACATTTTATTGTTGGCATGTCCTACGTATTTTTATACAATGTCTGTCACGGTGTCTGTTTGTCCGTCCGGCTGTATAGCTAGATACCTAAAACTCCTAAAAATTTTTTGTCTTTAAAAGGGACAAATAAAGTGTCAAGATTGAGTTTCTACGATTGAAGGCTCAACGGCCCCCAAACAAACTGCATAACAATTTTGTTGGTCACGCTCACCCTTTGCGCCACCAGCCACCGGCATGATGAAATCGGCAACGACTGTATCTTTTACATATTTTTTTTTTTAAATTGAGCCACTAAATTAAGCAAGAAGACAGCCACTGACATCCGCCAATGAACTGCTTAAAAAATTTTGATGACACGCCCAAAATTGGTGGCAAATTAGCTGACGATGTCCCTAAAAAATGTTTTCACTTATATGAACTTGGAACTGTCATTCAAAACATTACTTAAATTTATTCAAAAAAAATTATTTATTAAGGACAAAAAAAAAAAAAAAACAAGTGGAAACGTTGCAGTCGGACGCAACCGACTGCGGTATACTCGATACCAGTATTAAAACCAGTAAAAACAGGCCTGATTGGAAAGGGGTATGGATGCGGCAGGGGTGTACGATGCCTTAAAGATTCTCCGATGCAGATGGGGATTCTACCAGCTGCCTTCGTTGCAAATTTGGTGACTCTAGCTTAAAGTTTGTAACGGGTGGGGAAAGGGGGGCTGGGGGCGTTATGGGTGGGTGTGGCATCCAAATTTTTGATGCAGATTTATGTGGGATGTCAATTGCTATCTTCATGCCAAATTTGTTGGCTCTAGCTAAAAGTTTGTAAAGGTGGGGAATGGGGGCAAAATGGGTAGGCGTGGCTCCAAAAGTTTGATGCAGTAATTGGGGTATTGTCATCACCTATCTTAGCACCAAATTTGGTGGCTATAGCTCAAAAACTGTGGGAGAGATAGGCCTTGTTGACCTTAAATTTCAGGGGGGCTTGGGGCGGAATGGGTGGGCGTGGCTCCAAAATTCTTGACGCAGTTTTTTGGGGGTTGATAATAGCTATCTTCTTACCAAATTTGGTAGTTCTAGCTGTAAGGATGTGCGATATATGTGGATTTATCGGTTTTGAGTTATCGAATTTATCGATCTGCCAGAGCCCCAGTTATCGTAGAACCCCCATCTTGACACTTTAATTTACTATCTCATAGAAGAAGAGAATTCGAAAGTTTCAAGTCTCTAGCTAGAAGGGTGTGGAAAAAACTTGCAACCATACGGACGGACAGACACCATAACGGACATTGCACAAAACCAATATACTCTGTACCTTCGGTATCGAGTATAAAAATAATCAAGTAAATCAAAAAAAAATTTTGAAGACATGCTTTGATACGCTTTCTTGCATACATACATGTGTAAGCGATAGTTTAAAAAAGTTTATATAAAAAATAAAAAATAAAAAAGAGGTATGACTCGGTCAGAGATCGAACCTAAGATCTTCGGCCTGTGAAGCAGCAGTATTCTCTCTATGCCACCATAGCTCTTCAATTTTTTAGTCAAATTAGTAATTCAAGCAAAAAGGAAAACAGGTTTTCGTTGTTTTTACATGATATTAAATATTTTATCGAGCCAAAAACTTTAAAAACATGTATTATCATCTAAAACACATCGTTGGTGAACATTTCAGAGCTCTAGCTAGTCGGGAACTTGGTGAAAATTTGATTACAAGAATCCAGTACAAACAAACAAACAGACAGACAAGTCAAGTTAAATAAAAGCATGTAACAAGTGGAAACGGTGCAGTCGGACGCAACCGACTTCGGAACACTCGTTTACAGTATAAAAACCGGTAAAAGAGGCCTAATTGCAAATGGGTACGCATGCGGCTACGCTACCTTAAAGATTCTCCGATACAGATAGGGATGCCACCACCTGTCTTCATTCAAAATTTGGTAGCTCTAGCTGTAAGGATGTGTAAAATATGTGGATTTATCGTGTTTTAGCTATCGAATTTATCGATGTACCAGCCCCCCAGATATCGTAGATCCCCAATCTGGATATTTTAATTCACTATCCCATAGATAAAGATAATAATAATAATTGGAAAGTTTCAAGTCTCTAGCTTTGAGGGTGTGGAAAAACTTGCACACATACGGACGGACATTGCACAAAACCAATATACATACTCTTGACCTTCGGTAACTAGCATAAAAACAATACAGAGGGACGGGCGAATTGCATGACGGACATTACACAGAACCATTACACTATTTACTTTTGGTTTCAGTGCATTAGTCAATAGCTACGTTAAACATGGTGTTCTGAACTGAAGAAATCTAGAAGCTCTTGAAAAGCTTGATGAACTTAATGTTGTTTATATTTTTCAGATGTAAGCATATAATTTGTTTCACCATACAAAGCTTTTATTTATATTTTTTTTAAGGGTAAGGATGAAGGAAATAATTTAATGATGATGCCTATGGAAGCAACAGAATCAGTTGAAACAAACGATGGCACTGAAGAAATACGGCGCCGAAAACGGTCTGTCCAACAAGTTCCGGCAATTTTAATATCGGTATGTATATTAAAACATACAAAACAACACCATCTTTAACAACAATCATCCTTTAAGTTGTGTGAACAGCTAAAAATGCGCATAAGAACACTATGGTTGAATGTTCCCGCAACCGTTATTTAGATACGACGAAGTTCCATGCTCTTTCGCTGGGATCGTGGATGTCAGCGAATGTGTGCGTGTCTGTCTTGCATTCTTCAATTTGGGTACATTTTCAGTATATTTTGCTCTCCATCAATAATATTGTATAACAAAAAGCCGTCAACGGGCCTAATGCTAATAAATAGTTGAAGCCTGTAAGCATGGCGGCACACAGTAATTCGGGTGCCGAAGGCAAAGCGTCGCTCATTTTGCTGGCCTAGTGTGTCACGCACAAAGTGAAAGTTATTATGCTCGCTGGCCTGCAACATGATCTCCCATGGAACAGCCAACGAACCATTTTTTATGTAGGCACTCGCATGCCAGCAATCTGGAAGCCCGCAGACGCTTGTTTGTGTGCTGTTCGCCTGTTACTCCACGCATACTCTGCAGTCCGGAGAATCGATGAATCAACTGTTCATTCATCGATCCATTTTCACCACCACTGCTTCTCGCCTGGATGACTACGCGTGTAAAAGATCGGTAAATTTAACATTGGCGTGTCATTGGACGGTATGAATTGCTTCCGCTCTGCATTCCTTTCACTCATTTGCGAACCGATCCCTTTTACCCATTCGATAATCGATCCTTTTTATCCATTCGAGAACCGATCTGTTTTACATGTTCGAGAATCGATTCTTTTGTAATTCCAAGTAATTGATTCAAAAATAAATATATACATATACCACATACTGGTATATACAGTTTTAGTTTTTATTCGAACAATTCTAAAATTAATTTAATATTTTTTTTTAAATAATTACAAATTTTACAAATATTTTTTTAGGTTATTTGCTTGATAGTAGCCTTATTAATTCTATTTTTTTTTTTTGAGCTGCATTGCCCTATGCAGCTGCTTCTCCGCCGGTGTAGCTATGTCGACTGCCTGGATGACATCTGACAAATAATTTTATTATTATTAGAAATTGTTTGAACTTATTGCGTGTGTATTTGTTAAAATTATATTTCCTTATTTTCTTATGTGATTTTCAACAAATTAAAATAAGTAAATAAAAATATCAATATAAATATTCTTTTTTATATACATATTTATCTATTTATATATAATAGAGGTTGTCCTGATTGTCCGAATCGCCACAGCCTAAACGAAAAGAGCTAGAGGGCTTAAAATTTCACACAATATTTAATGCAGGTTGAAAGTGAGTACTAAGAAGGGAATTTTTATTTGGACAACTCCTTCAAGTGCCTCCCATACGATTTGGAGCACTTTTTACCCATTTAAAAAAAAAAATTACAATTACAACAAGTACCCTTTCAACTACTGTCGCCTGATTGTCGCACATGCTGAGGGTTTGATCGCGAGCGAGAATACAAAAACAAAACAAATGCGCAGTGACGACTTCGCGTCGCACAAGCAAAGTCATAAAAAAGGTTCGTACACTTGCAAAAAAGAAACGGATTTCCGCTTCTTAATGAATAAGTGCATACACAATTAAGTGAACAATGCGCTTGAAAATAATTTTCATAATTTTATGTGCATGTATCACTTCGCACAGTGCAAATTTTTTTTCAAACTTGTGTGCCTTTGACAATATATTTACGACCCAAGTAGCGTTTGTTGTTGTTGTCAGTGTTGTTGTTGGGCCCGCACTGCTACTTTTTGTTGGTGTCATTGATTAATAAAAAAAAAAAAAAAACAACAACAACATAACAAAACTTGGTGCGTCTAGAAAAATTGCCCACACCAGAATATGTTATGGGGGTGGATTCGCCTAATTCCTGCTTATATAACTTATGCTGCATTCACACTAGTTGACACAGCGTCAATTATCGATACTTCAACAATAGTAATTCATTATCAACGCATTACTTGTGTTTAGACTAGTTGACTGAGTTGACCAAAAAACCGATTTGTCAACGAATTTTCGTGTTGAGGCACGAGCTAGATGCCAACGCGTTGACGATGAAGTTGACAGTAATTCACAATAGTTGATATCGAAATTTATTTTCATTTATTTGGCGGATTGCGCGCGGAAGCGGCCTGAACGTTTATAGTCGATTTTACCGATTTTACCTTGCTTTGTGCATTCTAAAATAAATTCAATTGCATTTAGTAAAATAAAAAGAATTATAAATTTAAACTTAATGACACAAAATTGCAACAAGGTCCTTTTATTTGCCACTTCATCTTATGGCAAGTCTAGCGCCTTTGCAATTTCCTCCCAGCACATCTTTCGTTTGTTGCGGTTTTTATAATCACCGTTGGTGAAGTCCCACAACACAAATAAATAAAAAAAAATATATCCTGAAACATCAGGATCAAGACATTCTTCGTGGTAAAATATGTCCTCCATATTTTTCTAATAAATTGACTTGAGCGCGCGAACATCAACACAAACTTTTAGCTTTGGAGGAGGACAAATATCAATATACGATTAATCGATAGCTGTTGCGCGCAATATCGTTAAAAAAAAATATGTGTCAACACAATGTAAAATAGGGTCTTTCCACTGTTCAGTTACAGTAAAATTTATCGGTCATTTACCAATCCTGTTTCCATTGTTCAGTTACTGAGAGTTCAGTAAATAAATCAGCTGTTTGATTTGAGTTGTTGATTAAAAGTGCAGAAAATGAATCAAATTGAATATTTAAAAGCTTTATTGCCAATTTTACACAGAATAAGCCAAGGCACCTCCTCCTCAGGCGCATCAATGGGATCTAAACAAGTTGAACTTAATAAATGAGTCTGATTTTAAACTTAAAGTCTCCTACCAGTAGATTCGTGCACCGTTCCCTCAATGTGAATGGTTTTGGCCTGGTGAAGAATCTTGTGCACTTTTTCAAAATGCTCCCACTTAGATGGGGCACCGCCAGACACGCCCTGTGCTTTCAACTCTTGTCTACAAAAAAAATAGCATTATTGAACTATATATATGTGATTATTAAAATGCATATCTTACTTATATTTTTTCGTCAAATTTTCTATATTGTACCGGACTGACGAACATTCGACAGTTTCCAATCCGGCCTCCTTTAAAGACTCCGCCATCCTCGAATATATATGCGAGTTCCGCTGCAACCCCCTCAACCCTATATAGTTCTCCTCCCACAGCTCAAACAGCAGTGTAGTGTGTTGGGGCTCCCAATTTACATATTTTTTTCGTGAATCCATCTAAAAATCTAATTGTTTTAAATAATTTTTAAAATAAATATAAATTTTGCGCTTACCTTTGCTCAATTACTCAGCTGTTTTGGCTATTTTAACACTATGTTAACATATTAACAGCGTTATTTCAGCGATAGTCATCGAAAAGTACGATAGTCGATGCCCAGTTATTCTCAGTTAATTATTACTGACAGTTTACTGCAGTAAATTTCCTTATGGAGAAATACACGCAAACTGAAGCTCAGTTACTCAAAATGGTAATAACTGAGAATAACTGAGCAGTGTAAACACGCTAAAAGAATGAACATGAATGAATGCAGCATTAGACATAACGTAACACACTCACATTATTGATATATTATTGATATACAATTTCGAACAAGCAAAGGGCGGTCACACAAGCGCGCGTGTTGCTCTAATGATAATCAGATAATTTGAAATCTCGCTCCGATCATGCTCCTTTGTTGTTGCTCATTTACGTTCACTCTTTTTTTTATGAAGGCGCTTTGCATGTCAATCATAAAGTTTAATAACCCTAGCTCCTCCGCACACACACTAAATTAAAGCTAAAGGCATTCTACAATTCACTTAACTGCAGCCTCTTAGATATGTTTTGCATTGATTCAGTGCGTGCGAAGAAGGTAGGTCAGAGCATGCGCATGATACAATTACTAATGCGGTATATACACGTGCAGCATGCTGCGCGCAGCCGCGTGTACGTGTGAATTTAAGCAAAGCATCTCTCTTTGCTCAAGTCTCTTAAATGTGAGCTAAATAGGTTATGTATGTGCGAATAAGAAGGTTATAGAAAGCCTTATAATTTGCATTTGTTTTGTTTTTGTTTTGTTAATACAATATAAAACTGTTCTTCTAAATGAAATTCTAATTATCTAAATTAAAAGGCTTGTTATGCTCATAAATAAGTGAAGTTTACAATGTCTTTTACAAAAGAAGTGCTGTGCTTTGAATAGCATTTGCACATTTGTACAATACAATACAAATATTAATTCATACATTTACAGTCATATACTCTAAATATATTTAAAATACACAAAATCTTATATTTCATATAATGCATCGAGGTTCACTGTGCATAAAATGAAAATTAACAGCAAATAAATACAAATAATTCGCGTAGTTAAATTGTGCAGCTGTACGAAACTAAAAACAAACGGAATTAAAAAATTTTTACTAAAGAGACCGTCTTTGCATAAGATAATGAGCGAAAATCAGCGACCAGTGAACATAAAGACCTGTTTACAGACTTGTTGATGTGAACATGCCTTGGACTTCTCTGCAAGTTCGAAGCGGACAGAAGTAACGAGTAAAAAAGTCGGTTCTTCCAAGATAAGCAGCTGTGCTTGTTTTGATTATTGCTTCTTTGTTTACAAAACACATGCCGTTTGTTTTTTTTTTTTGGTTTGTTTTTGTTTTGCATTGCTGTCTTATTGGTATGCAGTGCAAGGCAACTAAATCAATTCTTTTATGAGTGTGATTTTGCCAAACTGAAACAAGCAATTTGAACTAACTTCTTCATATAAATGTGTAAATTTATTAACAAGCTATGTTTATAACTATACTAATAATATATGCAATACAATGATTTAAGAATAATAATTTTAAAATTAAAACAAATAAAGCAGCTGTAATTTGTGTGCGCTTCTTGTTAGCCGTAAAACTGGATGCATATTTCTGAAAGTATACAAAAAACGTATCAGTATTATACTTTATAAAGTATACAAATATGTAAAAAAAAAACAAGTAAGAAGGCTCTAGTTGGGAGAGCCCGACTCGAAGATACCCTGAACCCAGTTGCAATAAATATATTTAATTTATATAAGACTTTGGTATACTGGCTTAGCTTCCATCGATTAAGTTCAATAGCTCCGGTGTTTCTCAACCGATTTGGACGACATTTTCAGAAAAGTTCTATCATTATCCATTACTTCAACCCTCATTTTTAGATTTTCCAAATTCGATATTTTATTGTTATCGATATTATGTGTATATCGGAAACCAGAATAGTTATCGATAATTTGAAGTAAACTTGTTCTGCTCATGGTATAGGAGAACTTAAATACAAAAGCAGAAGTCTCTAGCTCTTGTAGTCTCTGAGATCCACGCGTTCATACAGACAGACAGACGGACAGACGGATAGACGGACAGACGGACAGACAGACGGACATGGCTATATCGTCTCGGCTGTTGATGCTGATCAAGAATATATATACTTTATAGGGTCGGAGATGCTTCCTTCTGCCTGTTACATACTTTTGCACAAAACCATTATACCCTTATTTACCCATTTTATGGGTTAAGGGTATAAAAAGCGTATCTTTTTATACGCTGATTTTACAAAGCCCGCCTTCTATGTCCATATGATTAGTTAATCAGTCTTATCGTTCCAGTTGAAATCTTTCATCAGAAGTTTAGTCCAGCCCAAATTTCCTCGCAATAAAAACATAAATATCTTTTTAGCATTGCTAGACAAAAACAAGTGGAAACGTTGCAGTCGGACGCAACCGACTGCGGCATACTCGATACCAGTATTAAAACATGTAAAAAGAGGCCTGATTGCAAAGGGGTACGGATGCGGCAGGGGTGTACGCTGCCTTAAAGATTCTCCGATGCAGATGGGGATGCCACCAACTATCTTCCTACCAAATTTGGTGACTCTAGCTGAAAGTTAGTAAGAGCTGTTGAAAGGGGGGCTGGGGGCAGTATGGCTGGGCGTGGCTTCCAAAGTTTTCATGCAGATCTTTGTGGAATGTCAATTGCTATCTTCATACCAAATTTGGTGACTCTAGCTCAAAAATTGTTTAAAGTGGGGAAAGGGGGGCTGGGGGCGGTATGGGTGGGCATGGAATCCAAAAATTTGATGCAGATCTGTGTGGAATGTCAATTGCTATCTTCATACCAAATTTGGTGACTCTAGCTCGAAAATTGTAAAAAGTGGGGAAAGGGGGGCTCGGAGCGGTATGGGTGGGCGTGGCATCCAAAGTTTTGCTGCAGATCTTTGTGAAATGTCAATTGCTATCTTCCTTCCAAATTTTGTGACTCTAGCTCAAAGTTTGTAATAAATGGGGAAAGGGGGGCGGGGGGCGGTATGGGTAGGCGTGGCTCCAAAACTTTGATGCAGATTTTTGGGGGTCGTTACCAGGTATCTTCCTACCAAATTTGGAGGCTCTAGCTCCACAACTCTGGAAGATACACGCATTCCCGTTTTTGACGAAGCGTTGGGGTGGATGGGGGCGGCTAGGGCAGTATCGGTAGTGCAGTTTTGATGCAGTTTTGATGCAGTTTTTGGGGGGTCATCGTCACCTATCTTGGCACCAAATTTGGTGGCTCTAGCTCAAAAACTGTGGGAGCTATAGGCTTTTTTGACTTTAAATTGCGGGGGGGCTGGGGGCGGAATGGGTGGTGGCTCCAAAATGATTGATGCAGTTTTTTTGGGGTTGCTATTAGCTATCTTCCCTCCAAATTTGGTAGTTCTAGCTGTAAGGATGTGCGAAATATGTGAATTTATCGGTTTTGAGTTATCGAATTTATCGATTTGCCAGCCCCCCAGCTATCGTAGAACCCCCATCTTGACACTTTAATTTACTTTCCCATAGATCAAGAGAATTGGAAAGTTTCAAGTCTCTAGCTTGAAGGGTGTGGAAAAAAGTTGCGAACATACAGACGGCAGACGGACGGACGGACGGACGGACACCATGACGGACATTGCACAAACCCAATATACTTTTTACCTTCGGAATCGAGTATAAATATACATTTATCAATACTTACAGAGCTGCTTAGCAGCTCAGCTCGTCGTATTTAGGGTCATCCTTCCTTCTTTGAAAACATTGATCCAGTGAATCCAATTCACTCGCAGTATGAAAATAGATAAATAGATAAAATTAATTGTATTAATATCGTGAAAAATCAAATTAAATTATATTTAATACTTAAAGAGCTGCACAACAGCTCAGCTCACCTTTGTTCATCATTCTGGCTCATCCGTCAGTGACATGCTTCCAGCTTGAAACCTTCAAGACATATGATCCAGTGAATCCAATTCGCTCGCAGTATGAAAATAAATAAATAAATAAAAACAATTATTATAAAATCATGAATATTCAAAATATATTATTTTCAATACTTACAGCTTGTATTTGGTCATTTTTACTGTGTCATCACTTCGTTCTAGAGTCATCCTTCTTAGCGCACTCCTCCAGTATCATCATTTTGTTCCAGGGTCGTCATAACGAATTTCCTCGCTAGTGTTGCAACGTTTTTAATTTTTTTGCCATGGGCCCACGACTTTCAAATTTCTTTATCGTCTTTTGCTCTAACAGCCACTTTGCTTTTTTCCTTGTTAATACTACTAACAATTTTTTTTAGCAATTCCAAGCGATGGGTATAGCAGCTGTTAGCTTTTTCGAACCAAGTCGGATGCAATATATTTGTTCTGCGAATGCATTCTTGAGCGATGGTCTGGCACAAGTGTCTAGAGTGTGGCGACTGATAAAAAACATCGGCAAAAGACTCATAATGCAAATTGCACACGAGGAAGAACTCGTCTGATGGGTTTTTAATGCACATTTTGTATTTTGAAAAAATTCCGTGCCTTTATGAGGCCTTCATAGCCTTCACCTGCAAACGAGTCCATATGGCTGAGGGCAGTATCGCGATTTGGGCAGTTGAACTTCTTCTTAGCGATCAAGTAGCCGTCAAAATATCTGCGCGACACAAATTCTCCAAGAGATACTTGGGGCGTACTCGATGCTACTTCCTCACCATTCTGATCGATTTCTATGCCTGTCTGTTGATCTGTGGGATATGGAGCCTCGTTATTCACAATTTCATTAAGTGCCTGATTGGGGTCACAAGTCCAATCCATTTGAAGATCTTCGTCTTCATCCGCACAATTGGCATTACTTAAATAAGATGTCGTAATTATTTTCATCGACATTAACCTGGCCGTCAAATATTGCATTTCGCTCTCTGAAGGGTTTGTATTGTTCCCCAGTTTTGAGCGCACAGCAGCAAAAAAGTTTTCTAGGCTGTCTTGATTAAAGCGCGTTAAGTGTATATATTCGATCGATTTGTCGCTAAATAGCTCGTCCGTAAGGCTAATAATATTGCCAAGAGTCAATAGCAAATGGCAACGGTTGTGTGAGTATAGATATATATATTTCCACATATCTCAAAAACTCTATCAGCTTAGTTTTATCTGCTAACCTGTAGGGATTTTTTAAACCATGCTTATATGATTTGCAGTTTAGCATATCGAATCCGTCGTTTAGCTTTATTACAAATTTTGCAGTGGCCAAGGAAATTTCCATATTTTTAGCGGAAAACAGTTTATTTTTATGACAAACTAATCTTGCATTCCCTACTGACCTGGACAATACTTGGACTTTTTCTGTCTAGCTCATACAATTCAGCAATTACACTCCAGCTAACCAAGCCCTTCCGAGTCAGTATGTTTTTCGATATAAGGCAGTTCCTTAAGCTTTTAAATAAGTGGACATAATCGTAGATAAAATAGATATTGTTGCCCTTGTTATCAATAAATGTGCTGCCATCCAATTCGCAAAGTTGTTTATAGGCGCTTACGTTGACTCCTGATTGATCGCATATTGAGGCTTTTACTTTCAGACCCATTTTTTGAAGCATGTCGATATTCTTGTTCAAGTATCGGGCCGTTATATCTGCAGCCGATTGATCACTACCTGTGCAATAGTAGGAAAATGCGTATTTCCATGGCTGGACAATGCCTTTTACTTGAAAAAAAGTAAAGCTGTTTGCAATTATTGGCTCACACTGTCCTTTGCCATAATCAACAAAGCCGTATATTTGGTCTGTTGTGCTGTTGTACTCGGTCTCAGAACGTCCATGCATTTCATCAAATACAATAACACAGTTGCGTTCGCTCCCTTTCATTTGTTGCACATGTGTAGAAATTCGTTGGCAGACCGTTTCATTAATGCCCGGAGAAATCATTCTTATTGGGCTCCAATTCAATAATGTTCTTTGGCTTGGCAGATTAAATGATAGGGCGTCACGCAAAAATTGGTAACCTTTTGATGACCTGTAATTAATGTTCATTAACAGGTTTTTCTGCACATCAGTGAATCTTTTCACGTGCGTTGTTTTTAAAAGCAGCGATGCAAAAAACTTTGATTCTTCGTTGACACTATTTGGAACCATTACCGAGTTATTGGAAATATCAATGCACCGCAGTGCCCAATTGTTTTCTCGATCGCTTAATGTCTCGAGCAGAGCCACCTTTTCTTTTTTTAATTTTGTCATTTCCGCCAATAAATATTCGAACTTGGCTTTCATACCGAAATATTCACTACGCCAATAGTTCTCGTTGCGGCAATACAATTCACAACGGGGGCATGCATCTTCTTCTTTTTGTGTTTGGGGGGGCATTTCATTAGGTCTGTTCGATGTTCACAAAAAAGTGTTCGATAGCTGCACTTTCTTGCACTAAACTGTTCTGCCCTGTGTTTTTTAGTGTGCCCTGACTTACACTTTTCTGCACTTTTCTACACCACCAAAAATCAAGAGCAGAAAAGTGTAAAACAACAAAACAGCTGTTTTGCGTCAGTTACGGTTTTGAGCTCTTCAAATCAGTTTAACATTGCAAGTTTTAACAATAATTAAAAATGTCAAATGAAAGTAAAGAAAAGGCTATTTGGGTGAATTCAAGCACAAAATTCCTTTTGTAGCTGGGAAATGCGTTTGAAATTCTTTATCCGTTTAGGTTGGAAAAGTTTGTCTCAAGTTGTCCATCACACAATTTCTTTTTCCTATCGGGAAATCTACCAATTGCACCATTAAAAATCCTCTTCATCACCACTTGGATAAGTGGAGCTTGCAATTATTTCATCACCACTGTCGTCGTCAATTAACTCACTTATAGTGAAATTTTCATTGTTATTCAAACTCATGTTAGTCATGTCAGTCAGCTGTTGCTTAATTTGCTCTAACTTACACATTTTTTGTTCGATAGTAGCTCTACACTTTTTTACACTTAAAATTTTCAGAGTTGTATTTTTCGTGTTCTGTTCTACCCTACACTTTCTACTATCAAACAGACCATAGAGGCTCGCTGGTTTCAGCTATAGCGTGTTTCTCATAAATTTCATATTTTCTTGCATTTTCATTATCTAAAGTTTTTATTAGTTTAGATTCTAAACCCATTATCGGATGGACATTCTTTTTCAATTTTCTCTTGTTTATGTCTGATGGGTGAAAATGTTTGTTGCATATAAACAGCCCACTATTGTTCTGGTATTTTGGCTTAATATTACAAATTTGTATCCACTCTGTTCTTTGCACTTCCTCTTCAGGGAATCTGTGCAGCACAGATGGTGGATTGCTCATATTACAATTAGCAATGCAGCAATATCTAAATATAATTCCTTTTTAAGGCAATTCGCATTGACTGGTTCGTCTGCATGACCTATAAAGCAATATTTATTGCAATTATATTAAAAGTAACAAGTAAGAAGGCTCTAGTCGGGAGAGCCCGACTAGAAGATACCCTGAACCCAGTTGCAATAAATATGTAAATTAAATTTATAATTGACTTTGGTATACTGACTTAACTTCAATCGATAAAATTCGATATCTCCGGTGTTTCTTAACCGATTTGGGCGAATTTTTCAGAAAACTTCTATCGTTACCCATTATTTCAACAATCATTTTTACATTTTCCAAATTCGATATTTTATTGTTATCGATATTATATGTATATCGGAAACCAGAATAGTTATCGATAATTTGAAACAAACTTGTTCCGCTCATGGTATAGGAGAACTTAAATACAAAAGCAGAAGTCTCTAGCTCTTGTAGTCTCTGAGATCCACGCGTTCATACAGACAGACAGACAGACAGACAGACAGACAGACGGACAGACAGACAGACAGACGGACAGACGGACATGGCTATATCGTCTCGGCTGTTGATGCTGATTAAAAATATATATACTTTATGGGGTCGGAGATGCTTCCTTCTGCCTGTTACATACTTTTGCACAAAACCATTATACCCTTATTTACCCATTTTATGGGTTAAGGGTATAAAAAGGAGATACCTCAAACGCATTGACTAGTAATGTTAAATGGTCGCTGACCAAACGGGATGAGGTTGACGTATTAATACTGACAGACGGACATTGCTAAATCGACTTAGCTGCACTTATTAAGAATATATTAACTTTATGGGGTCGGGGTGCTTCTATTTTAATTCTACAAACAACTAAAATAAACAATGCTGGGAGCCCGCCAAAAGATAACGTACATAGTATGTACTACATACACACTAACCTAATCGAAGTGTGGGCACGGCTCCAGATTTAAGGTTTCTAATTCCAATGCACTCCTCCTCGAAATGCAGATTGCACACCCTAGTGCAGGTGTTAACGCTTAAAATATCAATTTTCAGGTTGGCACACCACTCCTCCTCCATCTCCTTTGGCATGCGAAATAACTTGGTGCCGCCTTGGCAGCCTTTAACAACACACTTATAACGCACTCGTTTTAATTCATTTGCCATTTTTATGTAAAGATTAATAAATTAATTAGTAACAAAATAATAATTTGGTGCAATTTGGTAATAATAATAACTCTTATACATATTTTTTTATGATTAATTTTTTTTTTGTTACATTTTTTCTTAAATGTAATTAATGATATATTTGATTATACATATCAATTTTGAGTATAAATATATTTATAATAACATATTAAATAATTTCAATTTGCCGCCGGCAAAACGGCTACAGCTGACTGCAAAAAATATAGGCCAAGTTCACCTTTGTGTGCATGCAAGTGCGTGTGCAATTCGATAATAGGCAATAGAAACAACAACACGTGCTGGCTCGTCGTAGCCACGCATACATGCATTTGAACGTGCTTCATACACATATTTTTATATAAATGTGCGTTTTCATATGTTTGCAGTTTTGGTGGGCCTGGGCTTTGTAATTTCATATTTTTATACTGGATACCGAAGGTAAAGAGTATATTGGTTTTGTGCAATGTCCGTCATGGTTTCTGTCCGTCTGTCCGTCCGTATGTTCACAACTTTTTTCCACACCCTTCAAGCTAAAGACTTGTAACTTTCCAATTTTCGTTATCTAGGAATAGTAAATTAAAGTGTCAAGATGGGGGTTATACGATAGCTGGGGGGCTAGCAAATCGATTAATTCGATAACTCAAAACCGATAAATCCACATATTTCGCACATCCTTACAGCTAGAACTGCCAAATTTGGTAAGAAGATAGCTACTAGCAACCCCAAAAAAACTGCATCAACAATTTTGGAGCCACGCCCACCCATTCCGCCCCCAGCCACCCCGCATTTTAAAGTCGAAAAAGCCTATATCTCCCACAGTTTTTGAGCTAGAGCCACCAAATTTGGTGCCAAGATAGGTGATGATGACCCCCCAAACACTGCATCAAAAGTTTGGATGCCACGCCCACCAATACTGCCCTAGCCGCCCCCATCCACCCCAACGCTTCATCAAAAACGGGAATGCGTGTATCTTCCAGAGTTGTGGAGCTAGAACCACAAAATTTGGTAGGAAGATAGCTGGCAACGACCCCCAAAAATTTGCATCAAAGTTTTGAAGCCACTTGCACCCCTTCCAAACCCCTTTCCCCACCTTTTACAAACTTTCATCTAGAGTCACCAAATTCAGTATGAAGATAGCAATTGACATTCCACAAAGATCTGCATCGCAAATTTGGATGCCACGCCCACTCATACCGCCCCTTTCACCTTTTTTTACAAACGTTGAGCTAGATTCACCAAATTTGGTATGAACATAGCAATTGTTATTTCACACAGATTTGCATCAAAACTTTGGATGCCACACCCACCCATACCGCCCCAGCCCCCCTTTCCCCACCTCTTACAATTTTCGAGCTAGAGTCACCAAATTTGGTATTAAGATAGATCTGCATCAAAACTTTGGATGCCACGCCCACCAATACCGCCCCCAGCCCCCCTCTCACCATCCGTTACAAACTTTAAGCTAGAGTCACCAAATTCAGTATGAAGATAGCAATTGACATTCCACAAAGATCTGCATCGAAAATTTGGATGCCACGCCCACCCATACCGTACCAGTCCCCCTTTCCCCACCTTTTACAATTTTCGAGCTAGAGTCACCAAATTTGTTATTAAGATAGGTCTGCATCAAAACTTTGGATGCCACGCCCACCAATACCGCCCTCAGTCCCTCTCTCCCTACTTTTTACAATTTTCGATCTAGAGTCACCAAATTCGGTATGAAGATAGCAATTGACATTCCACAAAGATCTGCATCGAAAATTTGGATGCCACGCCCACCCATACCGCCCCAGCCCCTCTTTGAGCTTTTCTTATTACAATTTTCGAGCTAGAGTCACCAAATTTGGTATGAAGATAGCAATTGACATTCCACAAAGATCTGCATCAAAACTTTGGATGCCACACCCACCCATACCGCCCCCAGCCCCCCTTTCCCCACTTTTTACAATTTTCGAGCTAGAGTCACCAAATTTGGTATTAAGATAGATCTGCATCAGAACTTTGGATGCCACGCCCACCAATACCGCCCCCAGCCCCCCTCTCACCACCCGTTACAAACTTTAAGCTAGAGTCACCAAATTCGGTATGAAGATAGCAATTGACATTCCACAAAGATCTGCATCGCAAATTTGGATGCCACGCCCACCCATACCGTCCCAGCCCCCCTTTCCCCACCTTTTACAATTTTCGAGCTAGAGTCACCAAATTTGTTATTAAGATAGATCTGCATCAAAACTTTGGATGCTACGCCCACCAATACCGCCCTCAGCCCCTCTCTCCCTACTTTTTACAATTTTCGATCTAGAGTCACCAAATTTTGTATGAATATAGCAATTGACATTCCTCAAAGATCTGCATCACCTATTTTGATGCCACGCCCACCCATACCGCCCGCGCCCCTTTCAGCTTTTCTTTTTACAATTTTCGAGCTAGATTCACCAAATTTGGTATGAACATAGCAATTGTTATTTCACACAGATCTGCATCAAAACTTTCGATGCCACACCCACCCATACCGCCCCCAGCCCCCCTTTCCCCACCTCTTACAATTTTCGAGCTAAAGTCACCAAATTTGGTATTATGATAGATCTGCATCAAAACTTTAGATGCCACGCCCACCCATACTGCCCCCATCCCCCTTTCCCCACTTTTACAGACTTTAGGCTAGAGCCACCAAATTGGGAAGGAAGATAGCTGGTGGAATCCCCATCTGCATCGAAGAATCTTTAAGGCACCGTACAGCCCTGCCCCATCCATGCCCCTTCGCAATCAGGCCTTTTTTTTACCTGCTTTAATACTGGTTTCGACTATACCGCAGTCGGTTGCGTCTGACTACAACGTTTCCACTTGCTTATATTTCGTTTTCCTATCTCCCATAAGCATGCTTGTGTCCCTGTCTCTATAGTACATGTCCATATTTTAATGTATGCGTAGCATTTGCCGTGGCATTCATTGACCTTTCTCTACTATAATGAATTTCGGCAAACGCTAAGCAGCCAATATTTAGATTAAATTTTGTGCATATTTGTATTATTTGCCTAAAAAATCTAAGAAAAACAATATAAACAATACTTCCAAGGCATTTTTGGTGCTGGTCGATAATTTGCTGATCAGACGCACAGCACAAAAAACAAGCGTCTAGTAAAATAGGCAGGCAAATATCAGTTTTGCATTGCTGGTCATACATACCCTTTCATGTTTTTAGCTATATGACACTTTCCAACAATTTTGCCATCGCAACTACCATGTAGTTATGCAGCGATGCGCACAAATGCCGAAATGTATTCAGTTGTCACTTGTGCAAGGCTTTTGCCGAAAACTCGGAAGGCCCAGCAAGAATGAAACAAACGCACATGCATACACATACTAACACATTTTTATCGTCCTTGCTCTCCGCTGGCCCTCCGTCTCTCCTTAATATACAGGCCGGTGAACGCAAAGCAGAACTGAAACAAACCAAGCAACGTGCTGGCTTGTCGTTGATGAGACGCACAAGCTGTACAAAGTAAAATTACCCTTTGTCCCAATATTCAATTATAGTCAATAAAATTCAAATACATAATTTTAATATACAGATAGTTTATCATCAGTATATGAATACATAATACGTTTACTTTAGTGTTAGTTAATTAAATTATAAGCAGCTTGTTTTTTTTTCAGTTATGGTGCCCTTACTTACTGCCATAATATAAATGAACATATAAAATATGAATAATATTAAAGTATCTCATGTTTTGCTAAACAATTGCACAAAGTTCTTATGAAGTCTATACCACCCTTTCTTGTTGAGCAGCAGCAGGCAGATGCTGCTGGATGTGCACAAATGTTGCTCATGAGCAATGTGCCGGCATTACTGGCCGTGTCTCAGACCTCATGAAGGATACTAATTTAGAGTGGCCGTGTTGGTCATGTTTGGAGAAAAAAAAAAGACATTGTAAGCTTTATAAATACTCAACTTGGCTTAGAGGGCATTTTCTGCCAGTTGAATAAACTGTGTGAAAAGTTCTCATCGGTTCAAAGAAACCTTAACGAGAAAAATCTCGTAATGGATTCTCCAAAGCGTAAAAAGGCCAACGTTGGGCAGTTATCGGGCTCTGTGATGTCGGAAAATACTCCAAACGCTCCGATACCGCAGGGTAAAGTAAATAAAGTAAATAAAAATCTTCATGTCCCTCCAACTAAAATTATCGAGAACTTAGATGATATACCAATAACTCCCATGGATATTGTGTTATCTGATCCCGATCCTTCGGTTTCTTTGGTGGTTAGTAGTGTTGATGTTAATCAACAAAAACACTCTATCAAACTTAAAGAGCCAAATATTCAGTTATCCGAGACTGAGTCTTCCAAACCAGCCTCAGTGGAGGATATAATTAAAAAATTTGTTGCTGTTCCACCTAAAAAACAAATATTTGTTTCAAGGCTTCCCCCTGATTTAACATCAGATGATGTCAAGGTCTATATCAAGGCCAAATCGAATGCCAATTTCACGGTGGAGAAATTCAAATTTGCTTATGATCGGAACATTTCGTCTTTTAAAATCAGTGTTCCAAATCAAGATTTTTGCACTATATGCTGCAAAGAATTTTGGCCAGAACACATAATTGTGAAAGAGTATACTGCAAGGAAAAAAAATCGGCCCCCGATTGTATCTACCCTTCCGGTGGTTGGTTCTAAGGTAACTCTCCCAATAACTGATAGTTCAAAAAACTAACATCCTCCTTCTTACTTGGCTATCAGAATGTAAGAGGTCTTTGTAGTAAACTCACTAGTTTATACCTTAATAGTCTTTCTTTCCCTTTCCATGTCATTGCCTTTACTGAAACGTGGTTAAGGCAAGACATTCTCAATTCTGAAATTCTATGTAGTACATATTCTATTTACAGAAAGGACCGTACTCTTCGGCGTGGTGGTGGAGTGCTTATTGCTGTGAATGTAGACTTTCCTTCTGAAACAGTCGTATTAGATAGTTCTTTTGATATAGAGTTTATTGCTGTAAAGCTAAACATTTGCGGTATTAACATTTTTATCACTTGTTCGTATATACCTCCTTCTTCTGATCTCTCTATCTATGAGACACATCTATCTGCTATTCATTCTGTCTCTGCTTTGCTTTCTGATCGTGATTTTCTTGTAGTTCTTGGTGATTTCAACATTGCTGAGGCTACTTGGATTTCTTGTCCTGACTCTGGTGCCCTGACTCCCACGGCCCCGAATGAATTTTTAATCGACCTACTTGGGATGTCATTGAGTCAAATTAATGCTATCCCAAATTCTCTCAATAAAATGCTTGATCTGATTTTTGTTTTGGATTCGTCATCTTCATCCGTTTCCCGTTCCCAGCCTATATCTTATCCCGAAGACTTATACCATCCTACGTTGGAGCTGTTGATTAATTTACCTTCCCGAACGCGTTGCAATTTCAGGATGCCTTTGAGTCGAGTTCGTCATTTTCGGAAAACTGATTTTGAGGGACTCGCTCTGCTTTTATCCCAAACTGACTGGTCTCCCCTCTACGAGTCTGACGACTTGGACGTGGCAATCAGTATTTTTATAATACCTTATATTCTTTATTTGATTTATGTGTCCCGGTTGGTGAGCTAAACAGGTCTAACAAACCTGTGTGGTTTACCCGAGAGTTGACAATTCTCAAAAATCGAAAATCTAAACTCTACAAGAGATTTAGAAAAAACGGCTCATCGGTAGCCTATTCTGCATACTTGATTGCTCGTGCCAGTTTTGATATCTTAAATAACCTATGTTATAAGAATTACCTGACTCGGTGTAGATTACAGTTTCAGCAGGATCCAAAGCGATTTTTTGATTTTGTTAATGCGAAGCGTAGGTCATCGACACTCCCAACGGAAGTATTCTTTGAGGAAACGAAGGCCAATTCTGATCAGGAGATTGCAAATATATTTGCCCAATTTTTTCAAACGACTTATAGCTCATGTCAATCTCAAGTCGGTTTGCCTTGCCCTTATCGGGTTAATGGCTCGAATCGCATCTTTGGACTGAAAATCACTGAAAACTCACTTTTAAATAATCTTCATGTTTTGAAACCTATATTTTCCCCAGGACCTGACGGAGTGCCAAGCTGTGTGCTTAGACACTGCGCTCATGGTCGTTTAAAGCCGTTGCTTAAAGTGTTTAACTTGTCCCTGGAGTTAGGCTCCTTTCCAAAAATTTGGAAAGAGTCATTTATTATTCCTCTCCATAAAAAAGGAAACAAATCTAATGTTCAAAATTATAGGGGTATTTCCAAGTTGTCTGCTATTCCTAAGATTTTTGAAAAATTAATAACCTCCCATCTTCAACACCTTTGTAAATCTATTATTTCACCGTGCCAGCACGGATTTATGAAACAAAGATCTACTACCACTAACTTGTTAGAATTTACTTCGTTTGTTATCAAGGGTTTTCAGGACAAATTGCAGACTGATGTTATTTATACTGATTTTAGTAAGGCTTTCGACTCTGTAGATCATCATCTCCTAATACATAAACTAGAACTCTTGGGCTTTTCAAATATTCTAGTTCTTTGGATTAAAGACTACCTAACTCTTAGAACTCAGAGGGTTTTATTCAAAGGGTCCGTTTCCAAGACGGTTCAGGTCACTTCAGGCGTTCCTCAGGGTAGTCATCTTGGTCCTTTATTATTTATTTTGTTTATAAACGATCTTCCATCGGTTATAAAGTTCTCTCGGGTTTTGATGTACGCTGATGATGTAAAGTTATGCACGTCAGCTGCAACTCCCCTAGCTGCTCAACAGCTTCAAAGAGATTTAGACAACTTTCAAATGTGGTGTAAAGTAAATTTTTTAAATCTTAATTACAGTAAATGTAAAGTAATGTCATTTTTTAGATGTTTGCCCTTTTTAATATTTATTTTCTTGACAACAAACCACTAGATAGAATTGAATGGGTTGACGATTTGGGCATCCTTATGGACCCAAAGCTTAAGTTTGACAAGCATATTTCTTCAATTTCCAATCGAGCATCTGGTGTCTTGGGGTTCATTAAGCGCTGGTCGAAGGAGTTTAACGATCCCTACTTAACAAAAACTCTGTATACTTCTCTTGTACGACCGATTCTGGAATATGGATCTTGTATATGGTTTCCGAAATACGAAATTCATCAGAATAAAATAGAATCGGTACAAAAACAATTTCTGCTCTTCGCACTTAGAGGTTTTAACTGGGACACTAACAATAATTTGCCGTCTTATCGTAGTAGACTTTTACTAATAGATCTTCCTTCTCTGAGTGATCGTAGAATAATGCTTTCATTTTCCTTTTTTCACAAATTAATTAATGGTGAAATTGATTCTTCTGAATTAATTAACCAAATTAACTTTGCTGTTCCTATTAGAAATACTAGAAATTTTGTACCTATATCTCTTCAAACTTGTAATTCTAATTATGCTCTTCATAACCCTTTTCGTATTCTGTGTTCTATTTATAACGATCTTTCCCACGTAATACACAGTGCCACTCCTACTTGCTCTTTTAAAAAGTTAGTTTTGTGTCATTTGTCTACATGTTCGCGATCATCGTAACCGCACGATAAGCGGAGCGCCCCTCGGTCGGATGGGCGGGAGGTGGGTCGCTTTGTGCGTGGGTCCGCGCGTTAACAAGCCGGTGCTTGGTATCGTTGGGCCACTTGACTGTACTGTTCGTTAGTACATCTACGTCCAATAAAAAAAAAAAAAATAAAAAAAAAAAAGTCTAAAATTGTCGTTTTCAAATTTTGTGACAACAACAAGAGAAACGAAGTGCGGCAACATTTACATAATTATGCCTTGCGCTTCGCACACTTTGCAGTCACAACAAAAAGCTAAACAATGATGGCCGACTTCGCACCAGCTGACATTGTAGCGAGTGAAGTAGGAAAACAAGTGATAAGCAATACTGGCTTTTTGCCGTTTCCCCAGTTGTCCGCTTGCACCACGCAGAATGTAAACTAACATAACATACCATCTCTGTTTTCCAGTCTTGTTACATTATTAGTCTATGGCGAAAATATCAAAATAGCGCACGCAAAGATAAAAGAGGGAGCGTAAATGGGCAACAACAAACACACATGCTGCGAGCGTGATATCAAATTATTTTGATATCGGGCTCGCAGCATAAGAGCGATGTGCGCTCTCTTGTCAAACTTTGAGCCGCCTCTTTGGGCTTTTGATCAAGAGCGGACTCTCACGCACGACAACTACAGTCACATTTTGTAAATGTATTCGCACGCTGCGGGCAGCATGCTGCACGTGTATATACCGCATAAAGGTAGTGTCATGCGAGACTGTGCCCTCTTTTATACCCTTAACCCATAAAATGGGTAAATAAGGGTGTAATGGTTTTGTGCAAAAGTATGCAACAGGCAGAAGGAAGCATCTCCGACCCCATAAAGTATACATATTCTTGATCAGCATCAACAGCCGAGACGATATAGCCATGTCCGTCTATCCGTCTGTCTGTCCGTCTGTCTGTCTGTATGAACGCGTGGATCTCAGAGACTACAAGAGCTAGAGACTTCTGATTTTGTATTTAAGTTCTCCTATACCATGAGCAGAACAAGTTTGCTTCAAATTATCGATAACTATTCTGGTTTCCGATATACACATAATATCGATAACAATAAAATATCGAATTTGGAAAATGTAAAAATGATTGTGGAAATAATGGGGAACGATAGAACTTTTCTGAAAAATTCGCCCAAATCGGCTAAGAAACACCGGAGATATCGAATTTTATCGATTGAAGTTAAGTCAGTATACCAAAGTCAATTATAAATTTAATTTACATATTTATTGCAACTGGGTTCAGGGTATCTTCTAGATGGGCTCTCCCGACTAGAGCCTTCTTACTTGTTTTCGGTACTAGTTGTCAGTCGCTTAGTGCTTGTCGTTGAAGTAAAACGTGATGCGGACGATTTTTTTCTGTTTGTTATTTTTGTTGTTTGTTTACAGCTGACATAATTGGAAATAAAAACCATTAAAAATATTACTTTAAATTAATAATAAAGTGGCTGATAAAATCGATGAAATTCAGCAATACCAAATGGGCCGTTATATAAGCAGCAACGAAGCGGTATGGCATTTTATCGTTCCCACTACACGACCGGCATCCCGTTGTTGTTAATTTGGCAGTTCATCTCGAAAACGGTCAACACGTTTATTTCACTACAGACAATATACCCCAGGCAGCACGACCACCGGGGACAACACTAACTGCCTTCTTCGAGTTTTGTGAAAACGATGAATTTGCAAGAACATTGCTTTGTTCCAAAATACCACAATATTTCCATTGGAACCCATCATCTAAAACATTTCAACGACAAAAGTAAGTGGAGCGTTTTGACGGTTATTCAAATGTCCGTAAAGCCGTAGCCATAGGACGCATTTACACCACACCATCCATCCGAACAACGTCGAATATTTCTATTTGCGTCTGCTATTAGTCAACGTGCGCGGACCAAGATCATTTGATGATATGAAAACTGTTGACGGTCAGTTGTGGCGACGTATCGTGAAGCATGTCAGCGATTGCATTTGTTGGAAGATGATATGCATTGGGACACCGCACTTTATGACGCATCACTCACATCTCATCCAAAACAAATACGCGTACTATTCGCCATAATAATATCTACATGCCTTCCGTCAAATCCGCAAGAGCTGTGGAATAAGTACAAAGACTACATGACCGAGGACTTATTGATTTTGGCGCGTAATTGAGCATCGGCCGCAGACTTGCTATATACTTTAGAAATGTAAAATGATGCTTTGATGTTGAACATTCAATTCGCTGAAACACCAACGTGCAACATATCGAGGAATTCAGCAATGGAAAAAGTTATGCGAGGAGTTGGAATAGTTCTATGGGATGAGTGCCCAATGGCTAACAAAAAAACATAGTGGCGCATAGTTAATTTTGGCTATGCCAAGACTATGATACCCTTCACACAGCCAAATCAATGCTCCCCCCTCTTATTAATGTTTCTGTGCAGTTGTTGGTAATTTTTCGCTAATATTTTTACTCTTGAGCGTCATTTACTTGTTTGTGTGCGACAACAACAACAATTTGACATGTAGGTACTTGAAAGTGCACGACAGAGACAACAATTGATAGTACGATATGGTAAATTTGTATGGTGGCTATGTCGTAGAATGCTCCGATCGGGATGAAATTTCATATTGAACAAACCCGACATGATCTAAGCAATCTGTGAAATTTCATCAATATCGGTTCAGCAGTTTGGCCAGAAATCGTGTTGAAACAGACAGACGGACAGACGGACGGACAGAAGGAAATCAATTCCTGAGCTCGTCCTGGTCATTTTGATATATAGTTTATGGGGTCTCCCATAATTTCTTTAAGGCGTTACAGATTCATGACAAAGTCAATATACCCTGTGAAGGGTATAATCATTAGAAGCATTCAATAGAACAATGCAAGACTTACGACAAAACCAACAACCTTTGGGCGGAGCATTAGTATTATTATTCGGCGATTTTCGGCAAACTTTGCCAGTCATTCCTCGATCAACTCCTGCCGACGAAATAAAAGTAAGTTTAAAATCGTCAGTTTTGTAGAAACATGTTCAAAGGCTGACTCTTACCATCAACATGAGAGTCCAATTGCAAAATTATCGATCCGAAGCGGCGTTTTCGAAGCAGTTGTTGGACATTGGCCAAGGCAAAATTTCAATCGATGATACCGGTTTGATCTCATTGCCGAACAACTTTTGTACAATCGAAAGAAGAATTGATTGAAAGTGTATTTCCGAATATTGTTCAACACTATCAACGCCACGATTATTTAAGTGATCGCGCAATATTAGCACCGAAAAAAGTACACGTCAACAAAATCAATTTTGCCATTCAAGGAAAACTGCCAGGAGAAACTACAACATATACATCGATTGATAGCGTTTTTAATCAAGATGAAGTAAAGTCTGTGCACCCGTTATACTGCTGTGAAATCTGAAGCCACCGACTTTGTGTAATGGCACAAAACTTTAAGTCAAAAGTTGAGGCCAAATTTGATTAAAGCAACCATGGCAAGGCAGCAGCTGAAGTTGTACTCTTACCGCGCATTTCAATGATTACAACGGATATGCCGTTTGAATTTAAGCGCTTGCAGTTCCCAGTACGTCTTGCCCTTCTGATGACCATCAACAAATCGCAAAGGCAAACGTTTCGAGTGTGCGGCGCCAATTTGGAAGAACCTTGCTACTCCCACTGCCAATTGTTCGTCGCATGCTCGAGAGCAAAAAAATAGACAAAGTGCTTGGCGTAAGCAGACGAAATCACAGAATATGCGAATGCAAATATAAGTTTGTACGGATGTATGTGTGTTTTCAGTATTTTTAGGCAATGCGGTGTCTGTTCAACTACAAATTAAAATCAATATTAAGCCGGCAATTAAATATTACACACGTAAATACATACAACGTTCACCTGCGATCACTTTTCTAAATGTTTACAAATGTTACCAATCAAAACACCGTTCACAGTCACAAGAAAACAAAGAATTTATTACAAGCACGCAAAAATACAACCGCCACCAACAAAAGTTAAAAGGTCTTGAAGCAGCTCCACTGCATATTGGAAAGGCAAAAAAGTTGGAGAAGTAATTATGGTTACACATGCTCTTTGTGGAGCACACACTGCTGATAGCGGCAGTTGCCGTGAACTATAGAGAATTACTATGTAGTAGCACTATTCTATTCCTTCCAGACCGACTAGAAGTAAGTTACGCTATGCACAATCCATTTTGTATTTTATGCGTTCAGTTTAATAACCTATACCACTTGTTCTCTAATGAGACCTCTCTCTCCTTAATCAAATCATTTCTTTAAGTATAGCTTAGGGAAGTTAATGACCGCTTTCAGCTGTGAAACGGAGCATAGCTTGCTGAACTGCCTCGATTCTTTTCCTCCAACGGGTCATTAATTTCCCTTTAACATATCTCTATTTTATGCCCTTTCCTATTTTATTTATGTTTACATTATGAAATATTATTTATTTAATTTTTTTTAACTTTTATTTTGAGTTTTCACATTTAACTTGTTACCGAAGGTAAAGAGTATATTGGCTATGTGCAATATGCGTCATGGTGTCTGTCCATCCGTCCGTTCTTATGAACGCAACTTTTTTTTCACACCGGCCGGGACAGATAATGAGTCGAGATAAATTCGATAACTCAAAACCGATAAATTCACATATTTCGCACATCCTTATAGCTAGAACCACCAAATTTGATAAGAAAATAGCTACTTGCAACCCCCAAAAAAATTGCACTAAAAATGTTGATGCCTCGTCCACCTATACCGCGCACAACCCCCCTTCCATTACTTTTTACAAACTTTGAGTTAGAGACACCAATTATTGAATTAAGATAGCAATTGACATTCCACAAAGATCTGCATCAAAAATTTGGATGCGACACCAACCCATACCGTCCCCAGCTTCCCTTTCCCAACTTTTTACAAACTTCGATTTGGAGTCACCAAATTTGAGTTGAAGATAGCAATTGACATTCCACATAGATCTAGAGCAAATATTTGGATTTCACGCCAACCCATACCGCCCCCAGCCCCCCATTCCCATCTTTTTATAAGCTTAGCGCTAGAGTCACCAAATTTGGAAGGAAGATAGCAATTGACATTCCACAAAGATCTGCAGCAAAAATTTGGATGCCACGCCTACCCATACTACCCCAACCCCCCTTCCACAGCTCTTACAAACTTTGCGCTAGAGTCACCAAATTTGGAAGGAAAATAGCTGGTGGCATCCCCATCCGCTCCGGAGAATCTTTAAGGCAAGAAATATTTGCAATCAGGCCTCTTATTACCGGTTTTAAAACTGTTAACGAGTATACCGCAGTCAATTGCGTCCAACTGCAACGTTTCCACTTGTTCTTTTCTATTTTCTACTAACATCTCTGTTTTAAATATAGAGTCTTATAATGTCACTGACAATTTAGGCTGTGGAAAGGGGCATAGCTGGCTGGACTGGCAAATTAAACACCCCCATCGGTTGGTGATGTCTTTAGACATTTTTGTTCTGTGCATAGGCTTTTTTTACTTCTGCTATTTTATTGTAAATTATTTTTCATAAATTGACTAGATGTGTCAACAATATTTTAATAAAATAAAATAAATGTAACTTTATAGTTTTTGTACTGAAGCTATGAGTTTCCGAGCACAGAGTACGTTGAGCACTATTGACCTCTATCCTGATCGCAGATGATGACTTTCCAGCTACATGGTTCATTTTGTCATAGTCAATCTGCTTATCGCTAAGCTGAGTGTTATGAAAAAGGTTCTCAATCATGTTCAACTTATAATTTTTCATAACTTATATGTTAACGTTACGCTTGTAACAATCAATATTTTGCTTACTTTCTGCAATGGCAAAAAAATGTCAGATCAACATAACAGATAAGCGCTATTTTTATTGCCCCTCTTGTACGAAGCGTAAGTAAGAAGTAAAACCAAATCAGTGTATTTGTCATTTCATTAGTGCTAGTGTTGTAAGCTTGCATTTAATCTGGCTACATTCATCTATATATATAAAAGAGTTTGTCCTGATGAGAATGGAAGAGCCACAGCCTAAACGGAAGGAGCTAGAAGGCGGAAATTTTCACACAATTTTCCATGCAGGTAGTAAGTGAGCACTAAGAAGGGAATTTTTATTTGGACAACTCCTTCAAGTACCTCCCATACGATTTGGAGCACTTTTTACCCATTTTTCAAAAACGAATTACAATTACAACAAGTACCCATTCAACTACTGTCGCCTGATTGTCGCACATGCTGAGGGTTTGATTGCGAGCGAGAATACAAAAACAAAACAAATGCGCAGTGACGACTTCACGTCGCACAAGAAAAGTCATAATAAAAAGGTTCGTACACTTGCAAAAAAAAGAAACGGATTTCCGCTTCTTAATGAATAAGTGCATACACAATTAAGTGAACAATGCGCTTGAAAATAATTTTCAAAATTTTATGTACATGTATGCCTGGCGAAAATCCTCAACTGAACCCTCCACGAGAAAGCCGGCTGGGCAATGGAGGTGCTATTTGCCTTGCGGAGGGACAGGGCGGCGTCCGGCCAAAGCAAACTGCACACCACTCAAAGGCTTCGGCACTATGAGGGTGTGGGGCAAGCCGAGGCAGCAGGCATCGATGCCCAGCTAAGGCGAGCCCTATACCACTCAAAGGCTTCGGTACTGCGAGGGCGAGGGGCTAACCAAAGCAACAGACGTCATCCTGCCCCAAAGACAAACAAAGGTACTGCGTACCTACTCGCCTGTAGAAAGGTAGTACAATGTCTAGCTAAGGATAGCTCTACGCCATTCAAAGGCTTCGGCACTGCAAAGACGTGGAGCAAGCCATGGTTCGAGGTCCTTGGCAGCAAGGTTAAAATGGTATGGGTAGACTTTCCAGAAAAAAAACCAAAATGGAGACGAAGAAGGAAGAAACACGGGTTGGGATGTCAACCCAAACGTCGGTGGAAAAGGGTGCTACCACCGGCTGGCACGGGGGGGAGAAATCCTCTCTGCGTGTCGCCAGCAACCCACCCTGAGTACTGGTTGGAGCAGGCCAGGACGGTTGTAAAGCTACTGCCAAAACAATACCCAAAATGTGGCGCGATTCCGCAGTCCATGGAGACTTGGATTGCGAATCACATGGAGGGTCTCATACGTCAGAGGCTGAGGACCTTTCATGTCCCCATGATCAGGCGTGTACCAGCACCCCCAGTAGGGTCGGGCTCAAACGGTCAAAAGAGGGCATGAAGGCCAAAGCCCAATACAAGGCCGCCCTGAAAATCCAGGCTCGGCTCGCTAATTGTAAGCGAGACCTCACGTAAGATGAGGTCCGTCAGCAGAAGTGAGCCGACGAAAGGATAAAAGAGGGTAGAGCACATTTGGAAAAGAAGACACACATGGCGTCGAAAGACCTCAGTTTTGCCAACAAGGTGGAGGAGCAATTGGCCGTCAAACGCCAGCGCTCTGCTGAAACCGATAAAGCAGAGGTGCCAGCTAGCAAGCGGCCCTGCAAAAAGCCAATGTCGGGGGAATAGCCAGGGCCAGCGATGTAGCAAGCCAGCACCTAGTTGTCTCGCTCATCGACCGGAGCGACCCAAATGGCAAAATGAAGCCCGAGCAGTGGAAGAAGGTGGAGGAGCTGCTGTTCGATACGCTTCTAAGTCGAATGGGCGAACCGGGCTCGCTTCTTATCTCATTTGATGGAGCGGGCTGGCTTGAGGGTGTAAAAATACTCAACTGCAAGGATGACCACAAGATGGCGTGGGGCGTGGGTAGTGTCTACCTACGACTCAAGAAGCGCCACCCGAACGACACAAACACAAACACGCTGGAGGCGGGTGAAGTGGAGAGAGACCTGGCGGAGGTCACCCACGCCACCAAAAGCCTAGAATTGGAAGATGACGAGGAAGCGGACATTACCGTTGTGGAAGTCCTATCCGCGGAGGATGACAGTGCCAACCATGGAGCTGAAGGTCATCCAAATCAACTTACATAAAAGCAAGTTGGCTTCGGCAGAGCTACTGATAACCTTGGAGACAGGGCACGCCGATGTCACCTTAGTCCAGGAGCCTTGGATAGCGTCTGGTGAGTAGAGCAAGGACTGTGATCCTAGTAAGGAAAGGTGTCTATGCTTACTTATTGTAAAATTACAGTACCGACGACCTCACGGTGACAGCGCTAGAAGGCAGCAGAGACGAGCCAATATTGATGGCATCCAGATAGATGGCGCATGACTCGGAGGCACCCCCTAAAGAGCTGATTCGACTGGTGACAGAGGCCGAGTCAAAAGGACAGGCCCTCATCATCAGAGCAGACGCCAACGCACATCACACAGTATGGGGAAGCGGGGACATACACGACAGAGGTGAGTCACTGCTTGATTTTATACTTCAATCAAATCTTAAGATAGCAAACGAAGGGGAAGAACCAACATATGTTGGTCCTACCTCATCAAACGTCTTAGATATCACACTCGCATCGGCTATGAATACCGTGGTAAAAGACTGGAGAGTCCTTAGTAGACATTCCTTCTCGGACCACAGGTACATACAATTCCGCGTTAACTTTAAACGAATAGTTAAGACTAAGACGTACAGAAACCCGCGGAACACGGACTGGGAGCAGTTCGGTAAAGAGGTTGAAAAAAACCTACCACGACTACCCAAGATAGCCTCACTAGACATATTAGAGAAGTCCCTGGAGACCCTCAATAAAAACCTGGTGGCGGCCTATCATAAAACTTGTAGACCGTCGCAAGAGAAGAAGAGACACAAGCCCCCGTGGTGGACTCCAGAACTCAAAGGACAAAGAAAAGACGTACTAGAACTCTTCAAACTCGCAAAACAAGCGGAAGAAGAGCTAGTATGAATAGAATACAGAATAAGGCTTCGAGACTTTAAGAAAAAAGTACGAGTGGCTAAGAGACACGCATGGCAAACCTTCTGTTCAGGCATTGAGAAGACAGCTGACACTGCAAGGTTAAGAAAGCTGCTAGCTCGCCAACAGACGGTGCAAAGCCAATTAAAAACAGAAGACGGCAGATGGACGGAAAGCAGTGAAGATGCGGCAAATGTGCTTCTAGAGGCACACTTCCCTAACTGCACAGAAGTCAACACAAACACACAAACGATATCTCCAACCACAAGGGTGGAAATTCCGGAAGATATCACAACAACGCGAAGGATAATGTGGGCCATAGACTCCTTTGAGAGCTACAAATCACCAGGTCCAATCGGGATATTCCCGGCCATGCTGCAGAAGGTCAAACACGTGATCACTCCATGGCTGAGGGAAATATTTAGAGGATGCCTTAGTTATGGCTATGTGCCGGTGTCCTGGAGGACAGCGCGGGTAATTTTCCTGCCCAAAGCTGGAAAATGTAGCCACGTTGTGCCCAAGGACTACAGACCCATAAGCCTGACTTCGTTCCTACTAAAAACACTAGAAAAACTGATAGACCTCCACATTAGAGAGAATACAGTGATGACTCTAGAACAGAACCAACACGCTTATACGAAGGGCAAGTCGGTGAAAACTGCGCTACATTCCCTCGTAGCAACCATCGAGAAAGCACTTCACCTAAAAGAATACGCTCTAGGCGCATTTAATAATGTGTCGACGGAAGCAATATTGCACAGCCTTAGAGCTGTGACCCCAGCAGAAGCAGTTTACTCTTGGGTCCAGAACCACGACCACAATCAGGGAAGCAAAAAGCAAGGAGGAGTGCTCTCACCCCTACTGTGGATCTTGGTGGTAAACGACCTGCTAAAGAAATTCAAACGGAAAGCCCCGAAGATAACTGCCTATGCGGACGACATAAGCATAATTATCACGGGCAAGTGTCCATCGACAATCAGCTCAGTCATGGACTACACACTCAAAGAGATACTAGCTTGGGCCACAGAAGCCGGGCTGAGTATCAACGCGGACAAGACGGACCTTATTCTCTTCACCAAGAGATACAAGGTACCACGCTGGACGCCACCGAAAATAAACGATAAAATGCTGATACCAAAGGAAAGTATCAAATACCTGGGAACAGTAATAGATAGCAAATTGAGTGGGAAGCTCAATGTGGAGGAAAGGGTGAAGAAGGCCACCAATGCACTCTATACATCGCAAAAGATGTTGGGTAGCACTTGGGGACTGTCACCAAGACCGACACATTGGGTTCTCATCTCGGTTGTGCGCCCCCAACAAGAATAGAACTTATATGGAGTCGTCATGAGGCCAAATTCTGACTGCCAGCAAAAGCGCTGCTGCTGCTTTTTTCTCTGCCAGCGCATTTCGTGCCTGAGTATATCAAGTCACTCAGCTTGGCGACTGTTATACGCTTTTGTTTTCTCATAGCACAGCCAGCCAGCCATGCTCTGAGTATTTTGCTTGTATAAACATATGAGCGTGTCTACGTCACACGTATTATCATTTTTTTTTTTTTTATCATTTTTGCGACGTTGCCTTAGTGAAGCTATGCATTATACCCACATTCATATATATTTATATATGTTTGCTGTTTTGCTAAGATTTCTACTGATTTTTATACCCTTAACCCATAAAATGGGTAAATAAGGGTATAATAGTTTTGTGCAAAAGTATGTAACAGGCAGAAGGAAGCATCTCCGACCCTATAAAGTATATATATTCTTGATCAGCATCAACAGCCGAGACGATATAGCCATGTCCGTCTGTCCGTCTGTCTGTCCGTCTGTCCGTCTGACCGTCTGTCCGTCTGTATGAACGCGTGGATCTCAGAGACTACAAGAGCTAGAGACTTCTGATTTTGTATTTAAGTTCGCCTATACCATGAGCAGAACAAGTTTGCTTCAAATTATCGATAACTATTCTGGTTTCCGATATACACATAATATCGATAACAATAAAATATCGAATTTGGAAAATCTAAAAATGAGGGTTGAAGTAATAGATAATGATAGAACTTTTCTGAAAATTTCGTCCAAATCGGTTGAGAAACACCGGAGATATTGAACTTAATCGATGGAAGCTAAGCCAGTATACCAAAGTCTTATATAAATTAAATATATTTATTGCAACTGGGTTCAGGGTATCTTCTAGTCCGGCTCTCCCGACTAGAGCCTTTTTACTTATTGTTATTTTGTTTGGGATGGCTATTGTTAGTGGTTTTGTATTTCTACATGACATATGTAATTGTATGCGTAGCATTTGCCATGGCATTCATTGACCTTTCTCTACTTATTATCAATTTAATTTGGTGCAGAATTTGTATTTTGCCTACAAAAACCTAAAAAGCAAACTTCCAAGGCAGCCAAATATCATATTTTGTGCTGATCGACCATTTGCAGTATCAGGCAAACAGCAATATAAACAAGCGTCAAACAAAATTTGCTTGCCGATCAGCAGCAAAATGTAAAATAGACACTAAGTCTAGGTTTTTGGTGAACATTGGCGATAAGCAGCAAAATGATATGAGTGCATGCAGCAAAATGTATATACATATATGACTATGTGAATGTACATATGTGAAACATTGGCCGACCCTTTATTTTAGTTCTTAGTTTATTTTCTTTCATTCTTTATTTTCTTATATTCTGAGTTTTTGGCAAATGAAATCGACATATGCACAACTAAATACACTTTCGCAGTTTGTGCGCATCGCTGCATAAGCGTATGGTAGTTGCGATGGCAAAATTGTTGGAAATGGTCATAGAGCTGAAAACATGAAAGAGTATATATGACCAGCTATGCAAAACTGATATTCGGCTGCTTATTTTACTAGACGCTTGTTTATTTTGCTGTTTGCCTGATACTGCAAATGGTCAATCAGCACAAAATATGATATTTGGCTGCCTTGGAAGTTTGCTTTTTAGGTTTTTGTAGGCAAAATACAAATTCTGCACCAAATTAAATTGATAATAAGTAGAGAAAGGTCAATGAATGCCATGGCAAATGCTACGCATACAATTACATATGTCATGTAGAAATACAAAACCACTAACACACTAACACTAGCCAGCCCAAACAAAATAACAAAAATCAGTAGAAATCCTAGCAAAACAGCAAACATATATAAATATATATGAATGTGGGTATAATGCATAGCTTCTAAGGCAACGTCGCAAAAATGATAAAAAAAAAAAAATGATAATACGTGTGACGTAGACACGCTCATATGTTTATACAAGCAAAATACTCAGAGCATGGCTGGCTTGCTGTGCTATAAGAAAACAAAAGCGTATAACAGTCGCCAAGCTGAGTGACTTGATATACTCAGGCACGAAATGCGCTGGCAGAGAAAAAAGCAGCAGCAGCGCTTTGTGAGAGAGGTGTCGCCACGATTGCCTATTCCAACTGGCAGTCAGAATTTGGCCTCATGACGACTCTATATAAGTTCTATTCTTGTTGTGCGCCCCATACTGCTCTATGGAATACTGGTATGGTGAAAAGCCACAGAGAAGTCCACATACCTTAAACTAATGGAAAAAACTCAGCGACATGCACTGATGTGCATCACAGGGGCGCTGAGAACTACACCAACTAAGGCACTACAGATTATGCTCAATGTCAACCCAGTGGACATACAAGCACGCCTTACAGCAAGAAAGACGGCACAACGGCTATACACGATAGGCAACTTGACGATCCACAGCTGCGGGCACAGTACAATTGGAAGGGGGACAGAAGTCGAAACAGACCATATGACCCCAAGAAACAATTTCAACTTCACGCCCACTTTCTTAGGTAAAGATGACTGGCGCTCAGGAGCAGATCGGTCAGCCATAAACATATACACAGACGGCTCAAAAATGAGGGAGGGAGTCGGCACAGCAGTATACTGTGCCGAACCACTAATGAGCCTGTCATACAAACTCCCGGACTACTGGAGCATTTTCCAAGCGGAGATATTCGCAATAAAAACGCACTAGATGCACTCAGCATTTTTAAAAAAGTGCGCATCTATTGGATTCCAAGCCATCAGGGATTCGAGGGCAACGAGATGGCAGACACGTTGGCTAAGCAAGATGCAACGGGACTCAACAGTGATTCTACGGATGTTCCGATCTCACTGCGAACGCTACACTCGCACATGGAAATACAAGCACGGGATACAGCAGCACTAAGGTGGACAAACACCTCTGACTGCAAAATCTGTAAATAATGTGCAAAACATATGATGTTAAACTAACGCAATACATGCTAAACCTAAAAAGGCATGATTGCCGAAGGCTTGCGGGTCTCTTGACGGGACACTGCCTAACCACGGTACACATGAAAAGGCTTGGCTTAACGGATAACGACGAATGCAGGAAATGCAAGGATACAGGTGTCAAAGAGACGTTAGAGCACCTCCTCTGCAGCTGCCCTGCACTGGCAGCACAACGACTACGCCACTTCAAAGCTCCCTTTCTTGCCTCGCTCGATGAAGCCAGCAAGAAAGAACCTAAAAAAACTTCTAGCGTTTGCTAGAAGCACTAACACTCCGCAGGACCACACAACGAGATAGTTCTAACCGTCTCCAACCACCGGCCCCACTAAGGACCCCTTTAGCGGTCTATGTGTGACATTCCCCCTTGGGAGGGTCAGCCGGTCCAACCTAACCTTACCTATGTACATGTATCACTTCGCACAGTGCACATGTTTTTTCAAATTTGTGTGCCTTTGACAATATATTTACGACCCAAGTAGCGTTTGTTGTTGTTGTCAGTGTTGTTGTTGGGCCCGCACTGCTACTTTTTGTTGGTGTCATTGTTTAAAAAAAAAAAAATGTGTGTGTGGTTTCACGCACGACTGAAGTTATACTTCTTATGAAGTAGAGGAAAAAATAATTAATAAAAACTATTTTAATTTTGTATAATTTTTTTCTTAAATTTATGTGTTCTTTTGTGTTTATGCTTTGTGCTATATTTTCACATATATAATAATCTGTTACCAGTTGGAACGTTAGAAAAAGTAATGCAATGAATAATGAAAAGTAATATTAAATAAATTTTATTCAACTTATTGGCTTACACGTTATTATTGGTTTGTGATAACTTAAATATGATGTATAAGTAGTAGGTGATTGCCGGTTCTACACCAAAGGGATGCCGACAATTTATGACCCCATTAATTTTATGACCCTTTTATCGCCCCCTTGATCTTTGACCCTTTTTTTTTAACACTTTATACCCCTTCCATATAATTTGACCCTTTTTCCCACGATCGTATCCCTCCTTTGATTAGCCTAATGTGGAGAACAAAGGATTTACATTCCTAGGCCACCACTTTACCAGCAGCATCTGTGAGAATTAGTGATCAAAGGATTTGGAGTCAAGTGCGCGCCTGTTAAACCTGCGTTGCATTATACACCTGCAAGCAGGTGATCAGAGTAACAGATTTGGCTATTTACCTAACTAAGGTTAGAGTCAATTGTGCGCCTCTTTGGCGTGCGTGGCATTGTAAATCTGTTTACGGTCATGAGGTGCAGTGTGCACAGGAAGAAAGGATAGATAAGAGAGAGTCGAGAGGGTGCCTGTTTGAAGTGCGTTGCATTGTTAACCTGAAAGCAAGCAATAAAGAATGAATGTTTATGGTCATGAGTAGCAGTGTGCAAAGGAAGGAAGGATAGAAAATAGAGAAAAGCGAACGCTTGTTCGATGTACGTTGCATTATTATGATCAACAGCATCAACAACAAGAACATACAGATTCGTGGAGTTCTGTGAACAAGGGATGCAAATTTTCCTACGCAGCAGCAGCGGCAGGATCAATACGTTGATCTTTATGACTGTGTGAATGAGAGGATCAGTTTTAACTATTTAACCAATTAGTGTTAGAGTCAAGTGTGCTCCTGTTTTAAGTACGTTGCGCTGCACACGTACATTGATATTGTCAATAGCAACAACAACTACAACCTTCGTGGGGGGGTTATGTGTGCAAGGGTGGGAATTTTCTTTCGCAGCGGCAGCAGCAGCAAGATCAACACATTGTTTTTAAACAAGAGTATTGATACTTATACATTTAGATTATTAAGAGTAAGAGGGAGAAGGTTTAAGAGGGGGAGTGTTAGAGGGGGAAAGGATAGAGGGGAAAAGGGTTAAAAGGGAGAAGGTGTTATAGGTATCACCGTCCGTGAGGTTCAGTGAGCAAAGTACATTGCCTATTAAACTATTAAATGCTAGAGTCAAGTGTGCACAGATTACTTAGCTACAAGTTAGTAGATAAGAGAGAGACAGAGATTCAACTGTGAGCAGGTTTCTAAGCTACGAATAAGTAGATAAGAGAGAGTCGAGAGGGCACCTGTTTGACGTGCGTTGTCTTGCACACCTGCAGGTAAAACATTAACAATGAATGTTTATGATTGTGAAAACCAGTGATCAAAGAATAAAAGGATTGAGACAAGATTGTTCTTTTTTGAAGTACGCTAGTCAAAGGGCAGTACATTCGTAGGCCGCATTGTTATGATCAAAAGCAACACCATCAGCAACAACAACTACAACCTTCGTGGGGGCGTTATGTGTGCAATGATGGGAATTTTCTTTCGCAGCGGCAGCAGCAGCAAGATCAACACACTGTTTTTAAACAAGAGTATTGATACTTGTACATTTAGATTATAAAGAGTTAGAGGGAAAAGGTGTAAGAGGAGGAGTGTTAGAGGGAGAAGGTGTAAGACAGGGAAAGGATAGAGGGGGAAAGTGTTAGAGGGAGAAGGTGCTAGAGGAGGAAAGAGTTAGAGGGGGATAGTGTTAGAAGGATACTGTGTGCAAGAAAGTGTTAGAGGGAGGAAGACTTAGAGACAAGTTTGTGCGCGCCTTGATTGTGCTTTTTTGAAGTACGCTGGTCAAAGGGCAGTACATTCGTAGGCCGCATTGTTATGATCAAAAGCAACACCAACAGCAACAACAACTACATCCTTCGTGGGGCTCTTTGAACAAGGGATGGAACTTTTCTTACGCAGCAGCAGCAGCAGCAATGTCGATACGTTGAGCCTTAGGTTGTGATAATGACAGGATCAGTTTTTGCTATTCAACCAATTAGTGTTAGAGTCAAGTATGCTACTGTTTTAAATACATTGCTCTGCACACTTGATTCGTTATTGTCAACAGCAACAACAACATCCTTCGTGGGGGGTTATGTGTGCAAGGATGGGAATTGTCTTTCGCAGCAGCAGCAGCAGCAAGATCAACACATTGTTTTTAAACAAGAGTATTGATACTTGTACATATAGATTATAAAGAGTTAGAGGGAGAAGGTGTGAGAGGGGGAGTGTTAGAGGGAGAAGGTGTAGGAGGTGGAAAGGATAGAGTGGGAAAGTGTTAGAGGGAGAAGGTGTTAGATACGAATAAGTAGATAAGAGAGAGTCGAGGCGGCTGTTTTACGTGCGTTGCCTTGCACACCTGCAGGCAAAACATAAACAATGAATGTTTGTGAAAACCTGTGATCAAAGAATAAAAGGATTGAGACAAGATTGTGCTTGTTTGAAGTACGCTAGTCAAAGGGCAGTACATTCGTAGGCCGCATTGTTATGATCAAAAGCAAAACCAACAACAACAAGAACAACAACATTCGTGAGTGTTATGTAAGCAAGGGATGGGAATTTTTTCGCAGCAGCAGCAACAAGATCAACACAAGAATATTGAGACTTTCAGATTTAGTTTGAAATATTATAGGGAGAAGTTGTAAGAGGAGGAAAGTGTTAGAGGGAGAAAGAGAGAGTTAGTATTAGAGAGAGTAGGTGTTAGAGGGGGAATTTGTTATAGGGGAAAGTGATCCTGCTTGTATTATTATATTAAAACACGCTCCGTTATGCGATTCTATACACGAGCGTCTATGAAATGCAGGTGGTATGTTTATTGATTGTCCCTCCTTCTAACGCACACCCAACTTATTCGCTACTTACGTTTCTAACCTTTATTTGCATATATCTGTTTTGATTATTACACTGACTTCTGTTACTTTTATAGAGCTAATTAGTATAACTTTTTAATAAACCAATGAACATTTTTTAAGTTGGTGTACTTTGTTATGGGTATGTTTTAATTTTATTTCATGTATATATTTATTTTTATTTTTTTTAATAGATTTTTGTAGTATGTTAAATTTAAGATTTATATTAAGCTTGTTCCGTTGAGGGATTTAGCAAACACAAACACCGAACATTAAGATTAATGACAAGCCGGTAGAACACACAAGTCATACTCCATGATTTTGTTTCGGCTTTATAAAAAGCTTTTTTAAGTCAATATTATAAGCCTTAGTTCTAGTACTTACTTGAAAGCTTAACGAAGTTCGTGTAGCTGGTATAATAAATCTTGTTTTAACAAACTAATTTTGATCTTAATATTTGTACTTCATCGTTTATTGAGATTATTGTTATTATTATTTTTTTAATCCCCATATATTGGATTTCGTTCTATCTCAGTAATAATTTATTTTGCTTATACATTCTTTAAATTCCTTAAGGTAATCTTTTAGGCTTATCAAATAATCATTTACTTAACTTTCCCTCTGCTCGCTTTAAGATTTTCATCAAATGACACTTTTCATATTTAAGATATCCGTCAAACTATTTCTTATACTCAACTAAAATTATTTCATCAAACTCACATATCAAATCAATTTCGAAAATAAAGAAAATGAAAACAGTAAGATGTTCTTAGCAGCTTGATTTTTTTTTTATAAACGGGTTTTACCAACTCTTTCTCAGTATGCTACCTACGATAAAAATGTATAAAGAATGTGTTTTGTACTCATTTACTGACTTCAAAAATTCTTATATTGACGTTGTATGATACCCTATCTTAATTTGTGTTATATTTAATCGTTTTCTTCAACTTAGTATTCTACAGATTTTTAAACATTTTATGTTATGTAGTTAGCTATTTTGACTAGGCTTTACGCTTAAAACGAGATAGATTGTATTATTGTCCTTAACAAGTTAACTTAATTTTAACAGGGAAATCGATCGGACATTGATTTTTAACTTTATAATTGATTGCTTTAATATATTTCAACTGTCAACCTATGTACATTTCTACTCTTTTAGTGATTATGTTAGATTTTTATATTTCCAAACTCATTGCTTGAACTTACAAAATTTCGTTACTAATTTCTTATAATTGATGGATGGTAATATTTTATTTCATTATTCTCCCCATTTTTCTTGCATTTAATAAGGAAGTGCATTGAACTAGCTTATCAGTTCGAGATATGAGCCTTACACTGTTTCGAAAAGTATGAATACGTTAAATGTTTTAATTTAAGGGTTAAGTATCTATTAGATGCCATGTTATTAGGGCGTATTTATTCATATAATTATTATAATTATTTCTTAAGGAGACTTATTTTCTTTAGTGCTCAAAACTTATTGTCGCTAAAGGATTTATTTTTTCATGATCTGAGTTATTTATTTAATTCGTGAAACCATTGTATTGTGATTTATTATTCTTGAACCTTTGCATTAATATTGAATTTGGATGGCAAAATACGGTTGTGATGTACAAAAGCTCGAGATGACTTGAGAGTCGATATTTTGCAAAACGGGCGGTAGAGTACTTAAAATTTTTAATTGTAGTGTGTGTTTTTAAAATAATGTACTTTAACTATCACCGGAATGGTTTATACCCACTAAATATTGATATTTTCGGTTTTTTCTTCCTTTGTATTAGTCGTTTTATACACCCTAGCTCTTGATCCTGTTTTTTGATTTTAGTAGAGTGTTTGATTTTATTGCATACTGTTTGTGGAGGAGGCTCCAAATAATAAGATTTGGTTTAATAATTGTATAGTAAGATTTATTTTTCTTTTTTTATGTTGGTAAAGCAATAGTTGTATGTTAAACTAATAAAAAGAGCGCAAGCAAGTCATTTACAATAATTTTCACTAACTTAGGATTCATGGTCTTAAGACCGTTTAGACTTCAAGTAGTAAGTAGTAAGCAGTTTTGCTAGACTATATTCTGTTATGATTCTTGTGGGTTATAATTCGTACATTGAAAGAGCGAGATAAAGCTGTTCTTGTTTAGGTCCACAATCTATTTTCTTGGTCCATTTTCCTTTACATATAATACGGCAGGGAGTAAGATTTAAAAGTAGTATGTCATTCCATTGCTATTTAATTTTTATTTTATTCTTTTATGTTATTTGACTTTATATATTGCCTTTAAATTTAAGGGTTTTGCCTCTCAATTTTTGAACCGAGTCATAGTATTTTTTTTTTTCTGTGCTGCATAAACGAAAGCATGCTTGATCCCAGATATGTTTATTCTTAATCAATATGTAGATCAACACCGTAAGCTTTCAAGTACTATATGTCTGTCTCTATATTTTATCAGCTTTTAGGTATTGAGATTAAATTTTGCTCAGAATCTAATCGCTGACTTAAAAACATGAGTGTTACAACTTTCACACTTAAGGAGAACCAGATCTTTTCGTTTACTATTTGACGCTTTTAAGAACAATTTGCTTGCCTGAGCTAGGTAGGTTATACAGTTAAAACAATTAGTGGAAAGACGGAACTGTCTTATAGAATTTCTTCAACATTATTAGTTGGTTCTTTCCGTTTCGCATTTTATCACGCACTTTGAGATTATTATATTACTTAATGGAATGTACTCTATGTTCCTTATTGTTTGCTGATTATTGTTCTTAATTATTATTTTGTTTATTTATTTCTTTTGCATCTCATATAGTATTTTTCCCTTATGTTTCTTTTTTATTGCGCTCCACTTCTAAACTTAGTTTAATAATTTTCGATGTTTCCTACAATTTATATTCAATCGTCCTTTATTTGACAAAAACTGGGCTGTTAAAAACGGAAGCCAATTAATGTATCAAACTGATGGAAGGGAATAGTTGTGTTTATTTTTCATTTAAAAATAAAAATAGGCTGTTATACGGGTACACAAAATATTTACTTATATTAAATTAAAAGTACTGTCACTGTTTACGACAGCCTGGCATCCTAAAGAGACTCAATCGCTCACCATCATCACTTGACACCCCACCCTCCCATACGACGAAGCGATCCTCACCTGGACCATCAATCGTACACACAAAATTAACTTTTACCTATATAATGTACGGTTTGCATGTAGGCGCCTTATTTGAATAGTATTTCATTGTTCTACTCTGTACCGATTTTGGATCCCCTGATTTATATTATTTCCTGCTACTTTACTCACACCTTTAACTTTTAACACACCAGCCCACAAAACATATAATTTGGATACAAAAACATTAGACAACGACATCAAGCACCAAGAGCTATTAAAAAAATTTATAAAGTATTCGGAGGAAATTTGATCGAACAATGTAACACCCAAAATATTTATTATGGTTTACATTAAATCGTGAAGTCATAATCGAGTCTACTACGTACTTCACATTTTTCCATGAGTTGTTCCCATCTAAAACCCCTATCAATTTATCCGTTTTTTCTTATTATTATTTTTTCAACCAAGTAAGTGCGTACCTGTTTTTTCAATTTTATCTCTCTAGAAAATGTCTGTAAGTTCGGTAGCCTCAAAGTCATTCAATATGTTTGTTATAGGGATTTTGTATTGTATTTCTATTATTGTACATTTTAAGTTTTCCGGTTTGGTGAGTAGCTCTTCTCAATTAAGTATTATGTTTGCTTATACACACATAATCATTTATTTAGATTTTTGTCTGACTTATAAAAATATCTTCAAATCTTTTAAAAATGTAAGGATTTACTTTTATGTATGGAATTTTGGTTGTCCTATTATATCGCTGATTGTTCTAACTAAACAATTGATTGAACACTACCTCCATAATGTCTTTTAAACGTATCTTTGATTGAGTTTTCGATAATAACTTCTTATTAATTTTTTTAGATCGTACCCGAGTCACGTAAATATTGCAGGGTACGTAAAAATTAGCACGCAAACAAGGTTGAGGGCAGAGACACTCCCAAAAGGCTTTGAGCAAAGGGTGATGTAGAAAAAGGTACAATAAGGTAGGAGCTAACGAACAGCGAGAGTCTTTAGATGGAAGCGAGCTGAACGAAGACATCTGATCTCAGACAAGACAAATGTTTATCGGGAGAAAGAATCCTCCCTTCACATTATAGCAGTATGCGTAGCCTTAGCAAGGAACAAATTTTATTGTCTTAGAACAACATATCAACCGTATTAAAGGCTAAGAAACCCTCAACTCATCATAAATACTTGATTTCGTACAGTTTCCATGTCCGGTGGAAGAGTCATAGAACTAGAAGGGGGGGCACAACAGACCTCTCAGTTACCAAATCATTCATCGACGATTAAGGTTTATACAGGCAGGAGACATATTATTCTATTATTGATTCCCCTTTATGTTTAATTTTTTTTTATTAAAAAGTTGTTACTATTCTACTGACTTTTATTGATTTTTTATTAATTTTGTATTATCTTGTCGGAAATTTAATTTCCGTTTGTTTTTCTTCACAAAGTAGTTTACATCTGTCAGCAATGTCAATTCGTGATTTTTTTTCTAAAAAATTTTTGAGATTCGAATCTATTTTTTTAAAGCCAACAAAAGTACTGACGCAATACTGCTGCGTTTTGTACTATAACTTGAATTTAACATTTAAATGAAAGAACAAGTCCACAATCGTGGCGATTAAAAACAGGGACTTAAAAGTACGCTGTTGAACAGAGTAGAGTACTCCTTGCAAAGTGAGGCAGCGGTGGCCATCTGACGTTTCCAGGCAAATATTTTCTCTTTCAACTCCAATTCTAGAACTCATACAATAACCTTGAAAAGAGGTAAGCCCAAAATACATGGAACTGGTGGCAGTTTTGCTGTTAAAAACACGTTGTTTTTTTTCGGTTTTAGAAACCGGTTGTTGTTTAACTGTTTAAAACAGGGAGCTGCTATTTTTTACGGTTTGAAAAACCGGGTGCTGTTTTGCTGTTATTTTCATGTTTTTCAGAAACAGGTGTTATTAGCTGTTTAAAACAGAGAGCGGTTTTTCCGGTAAAAAAAACCGGCTGCAGTTTAGCTGTTAAAACGGTTATTCGGTTTAAGAACCGGTTGTTTAACTGTTAAATAGAGAGCTGTTATTTTTCTGGTTTTAAATACTGGGCTGTTAAGCTGTATTTTGTGGTTTCAAGATCAGGTGTGTTGACTGCTATTTTCGGTTGAAAACAGTTGAACATGCTAAACAGCAAGCTGTTTGTTTTAAAAACAGGTTGTTGATAGATGTTAAACTAGTGGACTGTTATATCTGCATATTGCACATATAACAGCCCTCCGTTTAAACATATATCAACAACCTGTTTTTAAACCTGAAAAATCCGTGTTTTTAGCAGCAAAATTTAAACCCCTCCCCCCCCCCCCCTCCCCTCAACTGTTTTCAAACCGGAAAAATAGTAGTCAAACAACAACCTGATTCTTGAAAACCACAAAAATAACAGCTTAACAGCCCCAGTATTTAAAACCAGAAAAAATAACAGCTCTCTATTTTGAACAGTTAAACAACAACCGGTTTCTTAAACCGAAATAAACCGGTTTTTAACAGCTAAACTGCAGCCGGTTTTTTTTTTGCCGGTAAAATAACCGCTCTCTGTTTTAAACAGCTAAATAACAACCTGTTTCTGAAAAACATGAAAAATAACAGCATAACAAGAAGCTGTTTCTGAAAAACTTGAAAAATAACAGCAAAACAGCACCCGGTTTTTCAAACCGTAAAAAATAGCAGCTTCCTGTTTTAAACAGTTAAATAACAACCGGTTTCTAAAACCGAAAAAAACGTGTTTTTAACAGCAAAACTGCCACCAGTTCCATGTATTTTGGGCTTACCTCTTTTCAAGGTTATTGTATGAGTTCTAGAATTGGAGTTGAAACAGAAAATATTTGCCTGGAAACGTCAGATGGCCACCGCTGCCTCACTTTGCAAGGAGTACTTTACTCTGTTCAACAGCGTACTTTTAAGTCCCTTGTTCTTTCAATTAAATGTTAAATTAAAGTTATAGTACAAAACGCAGTAGTATTGCGTCAGTACTTTTGTTGGCTTCAAGTGAAAGAAATTGAAAGCACTCTTAAAAAAAATAGATTCGAATCTCAAAAAATGTTTAGAATAAAAATCACGAATTGACATTGCTGACAGATGTAAACTACTTTGTGAAGAAAAACAAACGGAAATTAAATTTCCGACAAGATAATACAAAATTAATAAAAAATCAATAAAAGTCAGTAGAATAGTAACAACTTTTTAATAAAAAAAAATTAAACATAAAGGGGAATCAATAATAGAATAATATGTCTCCTGCCTGTATAAACCTTAATCGTCGATGAATGATTTGGTAACTGAGAGGTCTGTTGTGCCCCCCCCTTCTAGTTCTATGACTCTTCCACCGGACATGGAAACTGTACGAAATCAAGTATTTATGATGAGTTGAGGGTTTCTTAGCCTTTAATACGGTTGATATGTTGTTCTAAGACAATAAAATTTGTTCCTTGCTAAGGCTACGCATACTGCTATAATGTGAAGGGAGGATTCTTTCTCCCGATAAACATTTGTCTTGTCTGAGATCAGACGTCTTCGTTCAGCTCGCTTCCATCTAAAGACTCTCGCTGTTCGTTAGCTCCTACCTTATTGTACCTTTTTATACTCGATACCGAAGGTAAAGAGTATATTGGTTTTGTGCAATGTCCGTCATGGTGTCTGTCCGTCTGTCCGTCCGTATGTGTGCAAGTTTTTTCCACACCCTTCAAGCTAGAGACTTGAAACTTTCCAATTCTCTTTATCTATGGGATAGTATATTAAAGTGTCAAGATTGGGGTTTTACGATAACTGGGGGGCTGGCAAATCGATAAATTCGATAACTCAAAAACGATAAGTCCGCATATTTCACACACCCTTACAGCTAGAACTACCAAATTTGGTAAGAAGATAGCTGGCAACAACCCCAAAAGAATTGCATCAAAGTTTTGGAGCCACGCCCACCCATTCCGCCCCCAGCCGCCTCGCATTTTGAAATCAGAAAAGCCTATATCTCCCACAGTTTTTAGCTAGAGTCACCAAATTTAGTGCCAAGATAGGTGATGATGACCCCCCAAAAACTGCATCAAAAGTTTGGATGCCACGCCTACCAATACCGCCCTAGCCACCCCCATCTGCCCCAACGCTTCGTCAAAAACGGGAATGCGTGTATCTTCCAGAGTAGTGGAGCTAGAGCCACCAAATTTGGTAGGAAGATAGCTGGCAACGACCCCCAACAATCTGCATCAAAGTTTTGGAGCCTAGCCCATCCATTCCGCACCCCTTTCCCCACCTTATACAAACTTTGAGCTAGAGTCACCAAATTTGGTATGAAGGTAGCAATTGACATCCCACATGGATCGGCAGCAGAAATTTGAATGCCACGCCCACCCATACCGCCCCAAGAGCCATAGCCCCCCTCTCCCCACCTTATACAAACTTTGAGCTAGAGTCACCAAATTTGTTATGAAGATAGCAATTGACATTCCACAAGGATCTGCAGCAAAAATTTGGATGCCACGCGCAACCATACCACCCCCAGCCCCCTTTTCCCCACTTTTACAAACTTTGAGCTAGAGTCACCAAATTTGTTATGAAGATAGCAATTGACATTCCACAAAGATCTGCATCAAAAATTTGGATGATATTCCACCCATACCACCCCCAGCCCCCCTTTCCCCACTTTATACAAACTTCGAGCTAGAGTCACCAAATTTGGTATGAAGATAGCAATTGACATCCCACATGGATGGACATCAAAATTTTTAATACTGGTATCGAGTATACCGCAGTCGGTTGCGTCCGACTGCAACGTTTCCACTTGTTCTACTTCACCCTTTGCTCAAAGCCTTTTGGGAGTGTCTCTGCACTCAACCTTGTTTGCGTGCTAATTTTTACGTACCCTGCAATATTTACGTGACTCGGGTACGATCTAAAAAAATTAATAAGAAGTTATTATCGAAAACTCAATCAAAGATACGTTTAAAAGACATTATGGAGGTAGTGTTCAATCAATTGTTTAGTTAGAACAATCAGCGATATAATAGGACAACCAAAATTCCATACATAAAAGTAAATCCTTACATTTTTAAAAGATTTGAAGATATTTTTATTAGTCAGACAAAAATCTAAATAAATGATTATGTGTGTATAAGCAAACATAATACTTAATTGAGAAGAGCTACTCACCAAACCGGAAAACTTAAAATGTACAATAATAGAAATACAATACAAAATCCCTATAACAAACATATTGAATGACTGTGAGGCTACCGAACTTACAGACATTTTCTAGAGAGATAAAATTGAAAAAACAGGTACGCACTTACTTGGTTGAAAAAATAATAATAAGAAAAAACGGATAAATTGATAGGGGTTTTAGATGGGAACAACTCATGGAAAAATGTGAAGTACGTAGTAGACTCGATTATGACTTCACGATTTAATGTAAACCATAATAAATATTTTGGGTGTTACATTGTTCGATCAAATTTCCTCCGAATACTTTATAAATTTTTTTAATAGCTCTTGGTGCTTGATGTCGTTGTCTAATGTTTTTGTATCCAAATTATATGTTTTGTGGACTGGTGTGTTAAAAGTTAAAGGTGTGAGCCTTGGAAAGTAGCAGGAAATAATATAAATCAGGGGATCCAAAATCGGTACAGAGTAGAACAATGAAATACTATTCAAATAAGGCGCCTACATGCAAACCGTACATTATATAGGTAAAAGTTAATTTTGTGTGTACGATTGATGGTCCAGGTGAGGATCGCTTCGTCGTATGGGAGGGTGGGGTGTCAAGTGATGATGGTGAGCGATTGAGTCTCTTTAGGATGCCAGGCTGTCGTAAACAGTGACAGTACTTTTAATTTAATATAAGTAAATATTTTGTGTACCCGTATAACAGCCTATTTTTATTTTTAAATGAAAAATAAACACAACTATTCCCTTCCATCAGTTTGATACATTAATTGGCTTCCGTTTTTAACAGCCCAGTTTTTGTCAAATAAAGGACGATTGAATATAAATTGTAGGAAACATCGAAAATTATTAAACTAAGTTTAGAAGTGGAGCGCAATAAAAAAGAAACGTAAGGGAAAAATACTATATGAGATGCAAAAGAAATAAATAAACAAAATAATAATTAAGAACAATAATCAGCAAACAATAAGGAACATAGAGTACATTCCATTAAGTAATATAATAATCTCAAAGTGCGTGATAAAATGCGAAACGGAAAGAACCAACTAATAATGTTGAAGAAATTCTATAAGACAGTTCCGTCTTTCCACTAATTGTTTTAACTGTATAACCTACCTAGCTCAAGCAAGCAAATTGTTCTTAAAAGCGTCAAATAGTAAACACTTTGAAACGAAAAGATCTGATGCTCCTTAAGTGTGAAAGTTGTAACACTCATGTTTTTAAGTCAGCGATTAGATTCTGAGCAAAATTTAATCTCAATACCTAAAAGCTGATAAAATATAGAGACAGACATATAGTACTTGAAAGCCTACGGTGTTGATCTACATATTGATTAAGAATAAACATATCTGGGATCAAGCATGCTTTCGTTTATGCAGCACAGAAAAAAAAAATACTATGACTCGGTTCAAAAACTGAGAGGCAAAACCCTTAAATTTAAAGGCAATATATAAAGTCAAATAACATAAAAGAATAAAATAAAAATTAAATAGCAATGGAATGACATACTACTTTTAAATCTTACTCCCTGCCGTATTATATGTAAAGGAAAATGGACCAAGAAAATAGATTGTGGACCTAAACAAGAACAGCTTTATCTCGCTCTTTCAATGTACGAATTATAACCCACAAGAATCATAACAGAATATAGTCTAGCAAAACTGCTTACTACTTACTACTTGAAGTCTAAACGGTCTTAAGACCATGAATCCTAAGTTAGTGAAAATTATTGTAAATGACTTGCTTGCGCTCTTTTTATTAGTTTAACATACAACTATTGCTTTACCAACATAAAAAAGAAAAATAAATCTTACTATACAATTATTAAACCAAATCTTATTATTTGGAGCCTCCTCCACAAACAGTATGCAATAAAATCAAACACTCTACTAAAATCAAAAAACAGGATCAAGAGCTAGGGTGTATAAAACGACTAATACAAAGGAAGAAAAAACCGAAAATATCAATATTTAGTGGGTATAAACCATCCCGGTGATAGTTAAAGTACATTATTTTAAAAACACACACTACAATTAAAAATTTTAAGTACTCTACCGCCCGTTTTGCAAAATACCGACTCTCAAGTCATCTCGAGCTTTAGTACATCACAACCGTATTTTGCCATCCAAATTCAATATTAATGCAAAGGTTCAAGAATAATAAATCACAATACAATGGTTTCACGAATTAAATAAATAACTTAGATCATGAAAAAATAAATCCTTTAGCGACAATAAGTTTTGAGCACTAAAGAAATAAGTCTCCTTAAGAAATAATTATAATAATTATATGAATAAATACGCCCTAATAACATGGCATCTAATAGATACTTAACCCTTAAATTAAAACATTTAACGTATTCATACTTTTCGAAACAGTGTAAGGCTCATATCTCGAACTGATAAGCTAGTTCAATGCACTTCCTTATTAAATGCAAGAAAAATGGGGAGAATAATGAAATAAAATATTACCATCCATCAATTATAAGAAATTAGTAACGAAATTTTGTAAGTTCAAGCAATGAGTTTGGAAATATAAAAATCTAACATAATCACTAAAAGAGTAGAAATGTACATAGGTTGACAGTTGAAATATATTAAAGCAATCAATTATAAAGTTAAAAATCAATGTCCGATCGATTTCCCTGTTAAAATTAAGTTAACTTGTTAAGGACAATAATACAATCTATCTCGTTTTAAGCGTAAAGCCTAGTCAAAATAGCTAACTACATAACATAAAATGTTTAAAAATCTGTAGAATACTAAGTTGAAGAAAACGATTAAATATAACACAAATTAAGATAGGGTATCATAGAAGAATTTTTGAAGTCAGTAAATGAGTACAAAACACATTCTTTATACATTTTTATCGTAGGTAGCATACTGAGAAAGAGTTGGTAAAACCCGTTTATAAAAAAAAAATCAAGCTGCTAAGAACATCTTACTGTTTTCATTTTCTTTATTTTAGAAATTGATTTGATATGTGAGTTTGATGAAATAATTTTAGTTGAGTATAAGAAATAGTTTGACGGATATCTTAAATATGAAAAGTGTCATTTGATGAAAATCTTAAAGCGAGCAGAGGGAAAGTTAAGGAAATGATTATTTGATAAGCCTAAAAGATTACCTTAAGGAATTTAAAGAATGTATAAGCAAAATAAATTATTACTGAGATAGAACGAAATCCAATATATGGGGATTAAAAAAATAATAATAACAATAATCTCAATAAACGATGAAGTACAAATATTAAGATCAAAATTAGTTTGTTAAAACAAGATTTATTATACCAGCTACACGAACTTCGTTAAGCTTTCAAGTAAGTACTAGAACTAAGGCTTATAATATTGACTTAAAAAAGCTTTTTATAAAGCCGAAACAAAATCATGGAGTATGACTTGTGTGTTCTACCGGCTTGTCATTAATCTTAATGTTCGGTGTTTGTGTTTGCTAAATCCCTCAACGGAACAAGCTTAATATAAATCTTAAATTTAACATACTACAAAAATCTATTAAAAAAAAATAAAAATATATATATACATGAAATAAAATTAAAACATACCCATAACAAAGTACACCAACTTAAAAAATGTTCATTGGTTTATTAAAAAGTTATACTAATTAGCTCTATAAAAGTAACAGAAGTCAGTGTAATAATCAAAACAGATATATGCAAATAAAGGTTAGAAACGTAAGTAGCGAATAAGTTGGGTGTGCGTTAGAAGGAGGGACAATCAATAAACATACCACCTGCATTTCATAGACGCTCGTGTATAGAATCGCATAACGGAGCGTGTTTTAATATAATAATACAAGCAGGATCACTTTCCCCTATAACAAATTCCCCTCTAACACCTACTCTCTCTAATACTAACTCTCTCTTTCTCCCTCTAACACTTTCCTCCTCTTACAACTTCCCCCTATAATATTTCAAACTAAATCTGCAAGTCTCAATACTCTTGTGTTGATCTTGTTGCTGCTGCTGCGAAAAAATTCCCATCCCTTGCTTACATAACACTCACGAATGTTGTTGTTCTTGTTGTTGTTGGTTTTGCTTTTGATCATAACAATGCGGCCTACGAATGTACTGCCCTTTGACTAGCGTACTTCAAACAAGCACAATCTTGTCTCAATCCTTTTATTCTTTGATCACAGGTTTTCACAAACATTCATTGTTTATGTTTTGCCTGCAGGTGTGCAAGGCAACGCACGTCAAACAGCCGCCTCGACTCTCTCTTATCTACTTATTCGTATCTAACACCTTCTCCCTCTAACACTTTCCCACTCTATCCTTTCCACCTCCTACACCTTCTCCCTCTAACACTCCCCCTCTCACACCTTCTCCCTCTAACTCTTTATAATCTATATGTACAAGTATCAATACTCTTGTTTAAAAACAATGTGTTGATCTTGCTGCTGCTGCTGCTGCGAAAGACAATTCCCATCCTTGCACACATAACCCCCCACGAAGGATGTTGTTGTTGCTGTTGAGAATAACAAATCACGTGTGCAGAGCAATGTATTTAAAACAGTAGCATACTTGACTCTAACACTAATTGGTTGAATAGCAAAAACTGATCCTGTCATTATCACAACCTAAGGCTCAACGTATCGACATTGCTGCTGCTGCTGCTGCGTAAGAAAAGTTCCATCCCTTGTTCAAAGAGCCCCACGAAGGATGTAGTAGTTGTTGCTGTTGGTGTTGCTTTTGATCATAACAATGCGGCCTACGAATGTACTGCCCTTTGACCAGCGTACTTCAAAAAAGCACAATCAAGGCGCGCACAAACTTGTCTCTAAGTCTTCCTCCCTCTAACACTTTCTTGCACACAGTATCCTTCTAACACTATCCCCCTCTAACTCTTTCCTCCTCTAGCACCTTCTCCCTCTAACACTTTCCCCTCTATCCTTTCCCTGTCTTACACCTTCTCCCTCTAACACTCCTCCTCTTACACCTTTTCCCTCTAACTCTTTATAATCTAAATGTACAAGTATCAATACTCTTGTTTAAAAACAGTGTGTTGATCTTGCTGCTGCTGCCGCTGCGAAAGAAAATTCCCATCATTGCACACATAACGCCCCCACGAAGGTTGTAGTTGTTGTTGCTGATGGTGTTGCTTTTGATCATAACAATGCGGCCTACGAATGTACTGCCCTTTGACTAGCGTACTTCAAAAAAGAACAATCTTGTCTCAATCCTTTTATTCTTTGATCACTGGTTTTCACAATCATAAACATTCATTGTTAATGTTTTACCTGCAGGTGTGCAAGACAACGCACGTCAAACAGGTGCCCTCTCGACTCTCTCTTATCTACTTATTCGTAGCTTAGAAACCTGCTCACAGTTGAATCTCTGTCTCTCTCTTATCTACTAACTTGTAGCTAAGTAACCTGTGCACACTTGACTCTAGCATTTAATAGTTTCATAGGCAATGTACTTTGCTCACTGAACCTCACGGACGGTGATACCTATAACACCTTCTCCCTTTTAACGCTTTTCCCCTCTATCCTTTCCCCCTCTAACACTCCCCCTCTTAAACCTACTCCCTCTAACTCTTAATAATCTAAATGTATAAGTATCAATACTCTTGTTTAAAAACAATGTGTTGATCTTGCTGCTGCTGCCGCTGCGAAAGAAAATTCCCACCCTTGCACACATAACCCCCCCACGAAGGTTGTAGTTGTTGTTGCTATTGACAATATCAATGTACGTGTGCAGCGCAACGTACTTAAAACAGGAGCACACTTGACTCTAACACTAATTGGTTAAATAGTTAAAACTGATCCTCTCATTCACACAGTCATAAAGATCAACGTATTGATCCTGCCGCTGCTGCTGCGTAGGAAAATTTGCATCCCTTGTTCACAGAACTCCACGAATCTGTATGTTCTTGTTGTTGATGCTGTTGATCATAATAATGCAACGTACATCGAACAAGCGTTCGCTTTTCTCTATTTTCTATCCTTCCTTCCTTTGCACTCTACTTCTCATGACCATAAACATTCATTCTTTATTGCTTGCTTTCAGGTTAACAATGCAACGCACTTCAAACAGGCACCCTCTCGACTCTCTCTTATCTATCCTTTCTTCCTGTGCACACTGCACCTCATGACCGTAAACAGATTTACAATGCCACGCACGCCAAAGAGGCGCACAATTGACTCTAACACTAGTTAGGTAAATAGCCAAATCTGTTACTCTGATCACCTGCTTGCAGGTGTATAATGCAACGCGGGTTTAACAGGCGCGCACTTGACTCCAAATCCTTTGATCACTTATTCTCACAGATGCTGCTGGTAAAGTGGTGGCCTAGGAATGTAAATCCTTTGTTCTCCACATTAGGCTAATCAAAGGAGGGATACGATCGTGGGAAAAAGGGTCATAAATTATGATATGGAAGGGGGTAATAAAAGTGTTAAAAAAAAGGGTCAAAGATCAAGGGGGCGATAAAAGGGTCATAAAATTAATGGGGTCATAAATTGTCGGCATCCCTTTGGTGTAGAACCGGCAATCACCTACTACTTGTATACATTTGTGATTGTAAGGAATCCAAATATCTTTGGAAGACAGCATCAATAGTTGTTCCTGATCTTGTAGTGGCCAATGATACATCGAAATTTAATTTTAATGAAAACTTATCCCTTAAAAATTCTATCAAAGGGGTTGCTGCTTCAGAACTCAAATTTATATTGAAATCTCCACATAAAATCTCCGGAATATTTTATACTGTTTGTTCAGCAAATCTGAACCAGCAATTGAATATGGAAGTAACATTAAGTGGATGAAATCTATTATTTCTTGTGCAGTATGATTGGGTGAAATATAGATTACTGACAGAAGTATTTCTTGTCCATTACGAAGTTGGCAATGTGTTGTGCAAATATCTCCTATTGAACTTGAGTTCACAGTAACGCTGCTGTTTTGATGCGTAGATATGTTTATTAACAATTCGGGACTATTGGATGAGTGTCTATATATAGCAACTCTTCCAGAACGAATATTTTCTCTTTGATACTTAATAATGCAATCGAAATTAGGAATATTTATGTGTTCATCAGAATGAAGCCAAGTTTCAGAAAGCAACAACCCGAATTGTGGGCAAACTATCATTTTGGACAATATTAGTATTATCTATGCATGTAGTTTCTCCTTGTTGTTGTTGTTGATTTTGTTGTTTTAATTTCTTCTTGTTTCTATGCATGTTGTTTCACCTTGTTGTTGTTGTTGATTTTGTTGTTGCTGGGTTTGTTTTACAACATTTGCATTTTGATCCATTAACATTATGTAGCCGCTCTTTTAATATATGTATTTTAATAGTTTCTCTTGCGTCGATCTGCTCGCGTCACATTTAAAAATTCAAGTGAAGCTGGCTGCGCTATTTCATTATCGCGTCGCTTACATTAATCGATAGTTCAATCAATACACCGCCACATTCATCGGTAGTGTATCGATCTATGGTACTACCACCTACCACTATCAGCCTAATACAACTAAAAAATTTAAATTTGGGCTAAAGTGCTAATTGTCGGCCGTTTGTATAGTAGTGCTGTCAAGTACTTTAATTGAACTTTATTTATTTTATTTATGTCATTTATGTAAATATTTCAATCACTAGCACAGTTTACACTACCAGCTGTATAAAAGAACCTGACAATTAGCAAAACTTAGCAAAAAAGAACTTAGTATTGTATTTGTGTATTTGTTTATGCTTTGTGCTATATTTTTCACATATATCGCGCTATCGCGCTCACATATTTATGAACACGTATTGTATTGTAGTATTGTATTTGTGTATTTGTGTTTATGCTTTGTGCTATATTCTTTCACATATATCGCGCTATCGCACTTACATATTTATAAACACGTATTGTATTGTAGTATTGTATTTGTGTATTTGTGTTTTGTTTTTATGCTTTGTGCTTTCGTTTACACTAAAGCATGCGTGACGCTAAAGCGCTACGTTTCTTTGGTTTGTCGTTCTGTAAATTTTTACCCCCATACAAAACCCTCAATAAAGAAGTATAACTTCAAAAAACAACAACAACATAACAAAACTTGGTGCGTCTAGAAAAATTTCATCTCGCTCCGATCATGCTCCTTTGTTTTTGCTCATTTACGTTCACTCTCTATTTTATGTGCGCGCTTTGCATGTGAATCGTAAGGTTTGATAACCCTACCTCCTCCGCACACACACTAAATTAAAGCTAAAGGCAATATACAATTCTTTTAACTGCAGCCTCTTAGATATGTTTTGCGATGATTCAGTGCGTGCGAAGAATGTAGCGATACTACGCTCTTTGTTTGACTTGCAGAGCGCGCGCATACAGCTATAATTTGTGATGGAGCCAGTCTTTTTAGATCTATTTCCTTCCTTTTATTTGGTAGTCAAGGCTTCCATGGCACCATACGCCAACAGATTGTAGCCCATGTTGTAACCAACTGGGAAATTTTTGCTTGCTCCACCATAAACTTAAATGGAGAGTGTTATAGCTCTTCTAAACAAAATGAGTGCGCTATGTCATACTCATATACTTATGGTACTGCATGTGAGCTTTAGGCAGCAGCAGAAATTTTTGCTGTAAATTTCCAAGTTTTTCAGAATGGAAATTTATTACAAGCATTCGGAAATAATATGCATCCTGTTAAAAGATTGCGTTTTATCGGTCCATTAACGAATGGACATTTTGATGTTTATATTCCGTTAGATGAAGTATTAACTCGAGATTCTGATACGTCAAGTGAATGTAAAACTGAAAATGTTAAGAATCCCGTTCAAAGATTTAGACGGTTCATTTGAAGAAAATCGTGATATCAATAGGGGTAAGCGCATAGAAGCATCAAAAAGATTTCAGGTTAATAATTCTGAAGCTCATAGAGTTGCAGTGAGATGACATCAGGCTGATAATCCTAATGCAAGAAAGGCATTTGCGTGCATGAAGCGTTAAAGCCATGTCTGGCTTAAACTATTATTTTGAAATAGCTTACAATTCAGATTAAGTTACTCAACTTGGTAGTATGAATTTTATATGCAAACATTGTAATGCTTTAAAATGGTAATGAGCCTCTGGGTACCTGTTGCAAGGCAGGAAAAGTTAAGCTTTCCCAAAATTAAAATTTGCCTAAAAAAGTTTGCCACTTAAAAGCTTAATAATTGGTGGACATTTCAAGCATGATCATTTCATTGATCGTATAAGAAAGTATAACAGCTGCTTTCAAATGACTTCTTTTGGTAGTACAACAATTATAAATGAAAGTTGGTCAACCTTTAAAGTCCAAGGAGAAGTGTATCACTTAATTGGTAGTGTCCGACCTTTGCCAAATGAAGAAATGCAGTTTCTTCAAATTTATTTTGTTGGTGATGATGAAAAGAAAGCTCAACTACGTTGCAAAAATATATCAAATGTTGATTGTAGCGTAGTAAAGGATCTTCAATGTATGTTTCATCAGCATAATCGTTATGTTAAAGGTCTAAAAATGGCTCTCAATAAAATACCAACAAGTACTAAACACTATAAATTGGTTATACATGCTGATCGAACACCCGCTGGTGCTCACAAAGGGCTTTACAATGCACCTCAATCAAGCGAAAAAGCTTTAGTTATTGTTGGTCAGCAATTTGAAAAGCGTGATATTATTATTGAAAGCCATAATAATAAATTAAATCGTATAAGTGAGGTGCATCGATCATACGATGCCTTACAGTACCCTTTGCTATTTCCTTATGGCGAAGATGGCTATTCAGTGGATATACCACAATGGAATCCATTATTAAAAAAGGAGGAACCAAAAAATAAAAGATATCTGCGTTAAGCTTTTACAGCTATAAAATAATGATTCGTCAATCTGAGATAAATCTTTTAATTTATTGTCGATCCCTTTTTATTCAGTTTGTGGTTGATATATATGCTAAAATTGAAACAGAAAGGTTAAATTATATTCGCTACAATCAAGCGAAACTCAGAGCAGATAGCTATCTGCATCTACAAGATGCAATAGGCCAACAAGATGTTGTCGCAGCTCAACTTGGTCAGATGGTAATTTTCCCATCTTCTTTTACAAGTTCTGCACGAAATATGCATGAAAAGACTCAAGATACTATGACATATGTTCGCCATTATGGGCGACCAGATCTTTTCATAACATTCACATTCAAACCACAATGGTATGAGATCAAAATTGTTTTATTACCGGGTCAAAAACCGCATGATCGTCACATATTATAGCTCGAATTTTTTTTTTTTATAGTTGAAGCTTTTCTTTACACTATTGACAAAAAGTTCTTTGTTTAGAAGCGTGCAATGTTTCATGTACTCTGTGGAATGGCAAAAACGGGGTATACCACATATACCAGTTAACACGATCACCCAGCAACACATAAGTTGCCAAACCGACCACGCTTAGTTGGCGTGATACAAATGCAAGGTCAGCACCAAAAGCCAGCGGATATTTCTCAACGACAATGGTGCAGGCAAATGCCTTGCGACATACCAGCGGCCACCCGACACGCTGCACGAGGCGCTGGATCAGCATTTCTTAGGGACAGGGCTAGCTTTAAATAAAAGAAAGAATGTACTTAGACTTTAGTTGAACTTTAAGAATAAATCGCGACGGTCGTCGCCTCGTCGATAAAATCCCCAGTCTTCTCACTCATAACAACGAAATCGGTTAATTGGCGCCCGACGTGTTCGAATATAAAACCTTCGACCGTTTCACCAAAAAATAAAAATAAAATTTATGAAAACTCCTTTTTCAAAAAAAAGGACATAACTAAAAACTACATTTATGTGCAAATAAACAACAACAGCAAAAACATATCGATTTAAGTCGAAATAACAAAAAAAAATTAAAATAAAATAAACTAAATCTAAGTGAAAAACATAGTGGCGCATAGTTAATTTTGGCTATGCCAAGACTATGATACCCTTCACACAGCCAAATCAATGCTCCCCCCTCTTATTAATGTGCAGTTGTTGGTAATTTTTCGATAATATTTTTACTCTTGAGCGTCATTTACTTGTTCGTGTGCGACAACAACAACAATTTGGCATGTAGGTACTAGAATTCTCCGATCGGGATGAAATTTCATGGTGAACAAACCCGACATGATCTAAGCAATTTGTGAAAGTTTTATCAAGATCGGTTCAGCAGTTTGGCCAGAAATCGTTTTGAAACAGACAGACGGACAGACGGAAATCAATTCCTGAGCTCGTCCTGATTATTTTGATATATAGTTTATGGGGTCTCCCATCATTCCTTTAAGTCAATATACCCTGTTTCACATGTGAAGGGTATAAAAATAAGAACTAAGAACTGTACGAAATTTTCAGAAAAGTTCTATATTTATCCATTACTTCAACCCTCATTTTTAGATTTTCCAAATTCGATATTTTATTGTTATCGATATTATGTGTATATCGGAAACCAGAATAGTTATCGATAATTTGAAGCAAACTTGTTCTGCTCATGGTATAGGAGAACTTAAATACAAAATCAGAAGTCTCTAGCTCTTGTAGTCTCTGAGATCCACGCGTTCATACAGACGGACAGACGGACAGACAGACGGACAGACGGACATGGCTATATCGTCTCGGCTGTTGATGCTGATCAAGAATATATATACTTTATAGGGTCGGAGATGCTTCCTTCTGCCTGTTACATACTTTTGCACAAAATCATTATACCCTTATTTACCCATTTTATGGGTTAAGGGTATAACTAGAGGATATGAAAGAAAACTTTTGGTAGAGTAAATAACAGAGGTAGAGACTTACAAAGAAGCTAAAATCAAGATAGGTAATTTGTGCAACGAAACCTTAGACATCATGAAGTCCTTACCTGACTTTGAGGGAAAAAATGAGGCGTACGTTTCATGGAGAAAAGCGGCACATACCGCATATAAAGTGTATGAAAAATATGACGGGAGCTCCAAATATAACCAAGCTCTTGGCATAATGAGGAACAAAATGAAAGGTCTAGCTGACATGGTTTTTTCATCCTTCGATACCCCTTTAAATTTTAAAGCAATTATCAACCGTTTAGATTTCACATACGCTGACAAACGACCAGTGTATTTGATAGAGCAGGAAATGTCAACACTCCGCCAAGGAAATATGACTCTGTTACAATACTATGACGAAGTAGAGAAAAAACTGACTTTTCTTGTAAACATGACAATCATGACCTACGACAACAACGTAGCTGCCCCATTGAATGACAAATACAGAGCAGACGCGCTACGTGTATAGATTTCGGGAACCAGAAAGTCGTTAAGCGACGTTCTTTTTTCCTCAAGACCAGCTGATCTTCCCCCTGCTTTGGCACAAGCCCAAGAAGTCGAGGCTAACCATGAGCGATACATGTTTGCCAGTAATTTCGCTCGAAACATCGAAGAAACAAACCAAAAAGCCGAACAAAGACAGCAGGTTAGCGAGCGAAATGTAACACCAGATACTAGGTCTTACCAGGAGGGTAAAAATCCCTATTTTAACAAAAGACAAGCACCAAAACATGATCAAGTCCAACCAATGGAGATCGATAAGTTTTCACGTTTTAGACAGCCCACTAAAAACGAAAAAGGCGGTCAACCTTATAGACAAATACAAAACAATCAGTGGCAAATGCAACAACAAAACGCTCGACCAGACGCATACAACGGTCAGGGACATTCAAACAAAAGACAAAACGATAGCAGTGCAAGGTATACAGGACCGAAGCTACAGATAATACAATAGTCTCGAACTATGCCCCACCTGACAACGAAGAGAACCAATACTCAGAAGTAGCTGAGAATGAAGCAGAAAATATTGAACACGACCTCACAGAATATGACCAAATTAATTTTTTAGAAATGACTCCCTGCTCCCGTTCATAGACCCTCATCGCAGGGAAAACAATTAAACCTTGATAGACACAGGGGCTTCCCAGAACTATATACATATAACCATTAAAAGAATTAAAAAACATTATTCCCGTAAATAAACCATTCCATGTAAAATCAATTCACGGTTACAATACCATAAATAAAAAGTGCATGCTGCACCTCTTTAATACAAATACGAAATTTTTTTTTTCTAAAAAGCTTCACAACATTTGACGGAATAATTAAACTTGACCTACTTCAACAAACCGACGTTGTACTTGACCTTAAAAACAAGAATCTTATAACCGGCAACGGCTGCGAACCGATTAAATTTTTAAAATGTTCAAACGTTAATTTTACAAATGTGGAGGATATAGAAGTACCCCAAAATATTAAAGAAAGTTTTCGAATAATGTTGGGAAACCGAACAGGTGTATTTTCGGAACCAAACGAGGCTCTTCCATACAATACTAATATCATTGCTACTATTCGGACAGAGAACGAAGACTCCATATATTCAAAAATGTACCCACACCCGATGGGTGTCTCTGATTTTGTAAACTCTGAAACACAAGCTTTGCTAAGAGACGGCATTATCCGACCATCTCGGTCACGTATTTGGGTTGTAGGTAAAAAAGGGACTGACGAACAAGGACATACAAAAAGCCGTCTGGTTATAGCTTTCAGAAAACTCAACTTAAAAACAACCGACGACAAATATCCTATTCCCAACGTCGTTTTCATTTTGGCAAACCTAGGCAAGGCACAATACTTTACCACCATAGATTTTAAGTCTGGTTTTCACCAGATACTACTCGCCGAAAAAGACAGAGAGAAAACAGCTTTTTCGATAGATAATGGAAAATACGAATTCTGTCGACTTCCTTTTGGGTTAAAAATTGCACCCAGTATTTTTCAAAGAGAAATTGACGATGTGCTCAGGGAGCAGATAGGGAAACCATGCTTCGATGACGTAATCATCTTTTCAGATCATGTCAAACACATAGCATGGGTCTTGGATAAATTGAACGAAGCCAAAATGAGGGTTTCGCGTGAAAAATCACATTTTTTCAAGGAAAGCGTCGAATACTAAGGTTTCTTAGTTACCCGCGGAGGCATAAGAACTTGCCCCAAAAAAGTAGATACAATACGTTACTATAAACAACCAACCACACTATTTAATTTAAGATCATTCCTGGGCTTAGCAAACTATTAAAGGTGTTTTATTAAGGACTTTGCATCTATAGCAAGACCTATTACTGACATCCTTAAAGGCGAGAATGGAAAAGTGAGCGCTGCGCAATCAAAAAAAAAATACCAGTTAACTTTGACGAAAACCAGCGCCACGCATTCGAAAAGCTTAAAAAGGTTCTTGCATCTGAAAATGTAATGTTGCGTTACCCAGATTACAAGAAAGTTTTTTATTTAACAACAGATGCTTCTTCCATTGGTCTATGGGCAGTATTATCACAGGATGGATTACCCATAACCATGATATCAAGAACTCTAATGGATAGGGAATTGAATTTTGCCACAAATGAAAGGGAACTTCTTGCCATAGTGTGGGCTCTAAAAAACCTTAGAAATTACTTATACGGCGTAAAAAATTAAAAAATTTTCACGGATCACCAGCGTTAAACCTTCGCCGTCTCAGAGCGCAACCCAAACGCTAAAATTAAGCGTTGGGAAGCCTTTATTGACGAGCACAATGCCAAGATTTTTTACAAACCAGGAAAAGAGAACTTCGTCGCTGACGCACTGTCCCTGCATCACATTCACACATTAGAAGATGACGCACAATCTGACATTGCCACAATTCACAGCGAGTTGTCACTTACCTACACTATCGAGAAGACAGAAAAACCGGTCAACTGCTTTCAAAATCAGATAATAATAGAAGAAAGCGGAACTGCCTCAGTTAGTACGATTATTATGTTTGGTGGAAAAACTCGACATCTCTTGTATTTCTCAGACAGAGAAACACTCATCCAGAGAGTATGTGATGTGGTTAATAAAGACGTAGTCAATGCAATTTTATGCGAGCTACCAATACTGGCACAAATTCAACACAAGTTAATAGAGACATTCCCGACAACCACTTTCCGTTACACGGATCTCATGGTAACTGACATCTTAGACACAAACAAACAGAGGGAAATTGCTATTACTGAACACAATAGGGCTCATAGGGCTGCTCAAGAAAATGTAAAGCAAATCTTACAATATTATTTTTTCCCCAAAATGACTCGTTTGGCAAACGAAGTCGTGGCAAACTGTAATACCTGTCATAAAGCAAAATATGATCGTCACCCCCAAAAACAGGCTCTCGGAGAAACACCCATTCCTTCATACACAGGCGAAATATTACATATCGATATATTTTCAACCGACAAAAAGTATTTTCTCACTTGTTTAGACAAATTTTCAAAATTTTCGATCGTTCAACCAATCGCTTCAAGAACAATAGCAGACGTAAAAATCGCAATTTTACAGCTTATGAATTTCTATCGACGAACAAAATCAATTTATTGCGACAATGAGGCATCTATCAAATCCGAGACAATAAAGTCACTTCTAAGCAACCAATTTAACGTGCAAGTCGTTAACGCACAACCACTCCATAGCACTTCAAACGGACAGGTAGAGAGATTCCACAGTACCCTGGTAGAGATCGCACGAAATTTGTAATGTTAACCGCGGTTCAATGAAAAATAAATTTACTTCACAAAAATAAACACCACTGTTACTTTTTACGGTGAGCATCAAACTCAACTTCTTTATTTAAATTAGTTTACATGAAAGCTTAATTCTTTCTTAATATAATTGCTGATACAAATGTCTGGCTATTGACCTACTCATTGGCGTGTGCAGGTACATTTCCTGTTATTGCCAATTATGCAATGCTTGCATTTCCTGTTATTGTTCTGCTTGGACTTATGACTTATTAGGAATATAAAGAGTTCAATAACTCTTTAACTTTCATACTTATGTTCTTATTTTCAACATTCTTACTGATGGATCATACATAACTTCTCCCCCTTTTAGATAAGAATTCTCCTGAATTCTACTATTATTTAAATTAATTTTTATTTTCTTGTGTTCAATATGATAATTGCAATCAGAATATTTATTAATATTGCTATAGCTGTATTCCAAAAATATGTTATATCTTAATGCTTGTTTAAATTTTTTATATTGAGCCAATTGATTTTATTGTGTTCTACTATTTCCTCAAACGTGACTTGTTTTGTAAAATTTTGCATCTCTTTTCTTTTTTCGTACAGTGTTATTTCATTATCTTTTTCATATATGTTAGTGAAGTAATTACTTTCAATGTTAATTGAGCAATTCGCAAACTGAATTAGTGCATTATTTTCTACTTTAATTTCTTTATTGTTACAATTTTGCTTCAGTGTTATGCTATTTGCATTCTTAATTACTTATGTTTCTCCATCTAACTCTAAAATTTCCAATTCTTTTTTTTTTATTAGCTTAAAATTTTTCTTAAATATACAACGTTTACTTTTTTTTTTTTTTCATTTTTTTTAGCTTCTTGTTTTTATACCCTTACCCCTTAAAATGGGTAAATAAGGGTATAATGGTTTTGTGCAAAAGTATGTAACAGGCAGAAGGAAGCATCTCCGACCCTATAAAGTATATATTTTCTTGATCAGCATCAACAGCCGAGACGATATAGCCATGTCCGTCTGTCCGTCCGTCCGTCTGTCTATCTGTCTGTATGAATGCGTGGATCTCAGAGACTACCAGAGCTAGAGACTTCCGTTTTTATACTCGATACCGAAGGTAAAGAGTATATTGGTTTTGTGCAATGTCCGTCATGGTGTCTGTCCGTCTGTCCGTCCGTATGTGTGCAAGTTTTTTCCACACCCTTCAAGCTAGGGACTTGAAACTTTCCAATTCTCTCTATCTATGGGAAAGTAAATTAAAGTGTCAAAATTGGGGTTCTTCGATAACTGGGGGGCTGGCAAATCGATAAATACGATAACTCAAAAACGATAAGTCCGCATATTTCACACACCCTTACAGCTAGAACTACCAAGTTTGGCAAGAAGATAGCTACTAGCAACCCCCAAAAAACTGCATCAAAAATTTTGGAGCCACGTACCCCCATTCAGCCCCAGACCCCCCGCATTTTAAAGTCAAAAAAGCCTATATCTCCCACAGTTTTTGAGCTAGAGCCACCTAATTTGGTGCCAATTTAGCTGATTATGACCCCCCAAAAACTGCACTAAAAGTTTGGATGCCACGCCCACCAATACCGCCCTAGCCGCCCCCAGATGCCCCAACGCTTCGTAAAAATCGGGAATGCGTGTATCTTCCAGAGTAGTGGAGCTAGAGCCACCAAATTTGGTAGGAAGATAGCTGGCAACGACCCCAAAAGAACTGCATCAAAGTTTTGGAGCCTAGCCCATCCATTCCGCCCCCCTTTCCCCACCTTATACAAACTTTTAGCTAGAGTCACCAAATTTGGTATGAAGGTAGCATTTGACATTCCACAAGGATCTGCAGCAAAAATTTGGATGCCACGCCCAACCATACCGCCCCCAGCCCCCCTTTCCCCACTTTATACAAACTTCGAGCTAGAGTCACCAAATTTGGTATGAAGAGAGCAATTGACATCCCACATGGATCGGCAGCAAAAATTTGAATGCCACGCTCACCCATACCGCCCCCAGCCCCCCTTTCCCCACTTTATACAAACTTTGAGCAAGAGTCACCAAATTTGTTATGAAGGTAGCATTTGACATTCCACAAGGATCTGCAGCAAAAATTTGGATGCCACGCCCAACCATACCGCCCCCAGCCCCCCTTTCCCCACTTTATACAAACTTCGAGCTAGAGTCACCAAATTTGGTATGAAGATAGCAATTGACATCCCACATAGATCTGCACCAAAAAATTGAATGCCACGCCCAACCATACCGCCCCCAGCCCCCCTTTCCCCACTTTTACAAACTTCGAGCTAGAGTCACCATATCTGGTATGAAGATAGCAATTGACATCCCACATGGATGGATCAAAATTTTTAATACTGGTATCGAGTATGCCGCAGTTTGTTGCGTCCGACTGCAACGTTTCCACTTATTGTATATAAGTTCTCCTATACTTTCAGCAGAACAAGTTTGCTTCAAATTATCGATGACTATTCTGGTTTCCGATACACACATGGAATCGATAACAAAAAATATCGAATTTGGAAAATCTAAAAATGAGGGTCAAAGTAATTGATAACGATAGATTTTTTCTGAAAATTTCGTCCAAATCGGTTAAGAAACACTGGAGATATTGAACTTAATCGATTGAAGCTAAGTCAGTATACCAAAGTCTTACATAAATTTAATTTATTTATTGCAACTGGTTTCAGGGTTTCTTCTAGTTGGGCTCTCCCGACTAGAGCCTTCTTACTTGTTTCCATATGTGTATGTTATATTGTTATTCGTAAATATAATTTCTGATTTATAATCAGTTTCAAAATTTTCTTTATTGGGTATTGGAATTATTTGCAGAATTTTCATTGTTACAAAATATTTTGGTATTTCTATTGCAAATATTAAGAAGTCATTTTTAAATATTGCTGTTGCTAATATGATATTATTCAGTTTGTTGAAGTTAATTTTATTTTGTTATATCATTTTTTGTTAGTATGTTTGGGTGTACTAAGTTATACCTAGCTGCAACAACATTGTCTTGTAAATGTTCTATTTTATCTGTAATCATTTGAATTTTTATTTGTTGGTCAAAATATAAGTTTTCTTGATGTCTGCTATTCTCATATTTACCTATTGCATTTAGTTGGTTTTTAATTTCTATTCTGTCTGACTTTATTATCTGTTCTATGTATTTCATCGTCTCGTTAAAGTATGTGTTTATGTAAATTTTTTTAGTTAAAGAGTCGTCCGTATCTTGTACTTTGTCTTTGAAAGTTGTCAAATGTGTTTCTATTGTTTTTCTGTCTTCTTCGTCCATTGTCCCGAACAGCCATTTTGCTGCGCTACCTCCTATGTTAAACAATCCTCTCTTTTTACGTGTCTGGTTTCCGTACAGTGTGTTAAGTTTTGTTCTTGCGTCTGTTATTTGTATTTGTAATATGTGTTTATTGTCGCTATTTATTAATTATATATTCTTTTCATTTCGTTTAAAATATTTTCAATGTCTTTTAGATTTATTAGATAAACTATTATATCCGTCGCTGTAACTATTTCCTGCTGTTTCATTGGTATTTGAGCATACCCGTCTTCGTCAAGTATTTGTTGTGTTATCAATGCTCCTGATATCGTCGTCATTGTCATCAGTATTATTACAGTCGTCAGTAGCGTTTTCTGTAAATTTATACGGTCTTTTAATATTAGCCG
>JARNME010000012.1:41041979-41104262 GCA_030179655.1 Scaptomyza flava | reverse complement strand
TTTTTTTTTATTTCAATAAAAAATTTAAGCCTAGTGTTAAATTATGCTATATGTAAACGTAAACATTCGCAGCCGTTGCCAGCTTCTGCGGGACCGCCGTGAAGCATTGCTTCGCAGAAGCAGTGGCAATGACTACGATGAGGTCGCCCTTTCCCTTTCCAGCCGTCGTAGCTCTGCCATCGTAGAGGCTGCAAACGCGCAGACCGCATGCCAAACGTCCTGTTTCTCTATCACTAGGGCCACCAGGGTGGTTGGAGTTAGAGGCTGGCCCGCCACGTTTTCCACCACAAGTCGCTGCTGGGCGAATCGCCCGCAGTCGAAGAAGACGTGTTGAGCGTCCTCCTCCCTGCCGTCGTCGCACCAGTTGCACGTAGCAGAGGAGTCATGCTGAAAGCGCTTCAGGTAGCTCCTGAAACAACCATGGCCTGTGAGGAACTGGGTGAGGTAGAAAGTAACCATCCCGTGCTTTCTCTCCACCCATCGCCGTATACTTGGGATCAGAAGATACGTCCAACGCCCTTTATTGGATGAGTCCCACTGCTGCTGCCAGGACTCAAGGCTCCGTTTGCGGGCAGCCGCCCGAACGGCTCTTCTCTCCGAAGGACCAGCTTCGAGAACTGCCACGGCTTGCAAGGCAGAGATACGGATTGGAGTCATCCCAGCAATCACAAGCGCTGCCTCCGAGGACACAGTGCGGAAGGCACAGCATACACGCAGGGCAGAGAGCCGATAAATTGACTCTATGCCCCTCATGTAGCTGGCCACCGATGTAGCGCCGATCCAGATTGGTGCTGCGTACAGGATGACCGACTTCATGACGTTCATTAGAAGCAACCTCGTATGCTGCCTCGGGCCTCGCGTGTTTGGCATCATCCTCGCCAATGCGCGCCCGGTAACCGCCGCCTTCCTGTGGACAAACGCAAGATGCTCTCCGAAGCTGAGGCGCCTGTCAATGATCACGCCTAGGTAGCGGATCCAGTCCTTAGACCTCAGCGAGACGCCTTCCACCGTGAAGTCAACATATTCCACCTTTTTTCTGCTGCTGATGAGCACCGCCTCCGTCTTATGAGCAGCCAACTGAAGTCCCATGGATGACAACCATTGAGTCACGGCATCTATGCACCAATTACAAAGCTCTGTGACTCGCCGTAAATCCTTAGCCACCATTAATAAGGCGACGTCATCAGCGTAGCCAACTGCGGTAGCCCCCTCTGGTAGCTGAATTCGAAGTATGCCATCATACATGATGTTCCATAGGAGAGGACCTAAAACAGATCCTTAAGGAACTCCTGCAGAGACAGCGTGCTCCTTTTCACCCTCGTCCGTTTGATACCGAAGGATTCGGTTATCAAAATAGCTCCTCACGATCGCTACTAGGTAATTTGGAACCCGAAGTAGTACCAAGGCATCCAGGATGCAGCTCCAGTTGGCGGTGTTGAAAGCATTCTTCACGTCGATGGTCACGACAAGACAGTAGTGCTTACTGCCGAAGCGCCAGCGGGTGCCGGCGATAGCCTCAGCCGCTATACTGACAACCGTTTTAATGGCGTCGGTGGTTGACCTTGCCTTTCTGAAACCATACTGGAAAGGCGATAGATCACCAGCGTTCCGTACGGCAGCGTCCAGCCTAGCACAGATCAGCATCTCCAGGACCTTGCCACCGTTATCGATGAGGCAGATGGGTCTATATGCCGAGGGGTCATCAGGGGGCTTGTCGGGCTTGGGTAGGAGCACCAGTTTCTGTACCTTCCACCTGTCCGGAAAAGAACCCTCGCGCAGGCACTTAGAGTACAACTCTGCGAACAGACCGGGCTGCAAGGTGATTGCTATCCTCAGGCAGCGGTTTGGCACACCGTCTGGACCCGGGGCCTTGTTGGCGATGAGCTTGCGTGCAGCAGTCTCCATCTCCTCCACGGTGACCGGAATGAAGCCCTCAAATGTAGACGGTCCATGAACAGGTGGTAGTGGACTAATTCTTTGAGGAAAAAGGGTTTCCACAATGTCCCTCACTCGGGCGAACTCCATTGGCGCTTCGCTTCTGCCTCTGCCAATGCGCTTAACTACCATCCTGTAGGCTCTGCCCCAGGGATCGTTGTCCGCCGAGTCGCATAACATGAGAAAGCATTCCTTTTTGCTGGCCCTGATTGAGTTTTTAAGAACTGCCCTTGCTGACTTATACTCCAACTGCAGTGAGCGTGTTGAGCTCGAGTCCCTACGCGCTGCACGCCGATAGCGCCTTCTCGCCCTCAGGCATTCCCGTCTGGCCTCAGCGATTTTCTCATTCCACCAGAACATGCTGGTATGATGGCGTTTATAGGCCTTGCGCAAGGGCATGCTTGCAGCGCAAGCATCGCCTAATTGCTCAGCTATCTGTTCCACCATAGCCAGCGCCGGTCCGCCTGCTGCCATACGTGAGATGGAATCGACGAAGATGTCTGTGTTAAGGGACTCAACACGGAACGCTTTTCGAGAGGGTGGCCTTGCCGGCGACCGCAGGGTTTCACCTACTGCGAAGACGATGGCCTCATGGTCGCTTCCAGTGTAGCAGTCGCTTATACGCCACTGGGCCGTGCGGGCGAGTGCACTGCTAACGTATGTTAGGTCGATGATTGATCCAGCGCTTCCCCTATTGAACGTGTTTCTTGTCCCAGTGTTGAGAAGAACCAAGTCCAAATTTGCCATCGACTCAACGAGGATGGTTCCTCTAGTATTCGTCGACGAGCTGCCCCACTCCGTAGACCACGCGTTGAAGTCGCCAGCAACTATGACGTTGCTACGGGCCCTTGCGTCCTCTGCAATTTCCAACGTCACCGCCTCGAAGGCTTCGATCGTAAGGCTGGGCGCCAAGTAACAACTGTAGAGCCACAAATCGCCTACCTTAACTCGAACAAAGCTGTCAGAGACTAGGGTGTGAGTGAAGGGGGACTGCTGATCGCCACAGTTCCACAAAGCAGCCTTTCCAGAGCTGTCTGAAGCCCACAGCCCGCGGTTAGTTGACGCCCAGTGATGGGGTTCACTAAGCATGGCGACATCGATGTTCTCGTCAAGAATGAGTTGCTCCAGCAAAGCTTGTGCAGCTACGCAGTGGTTAAGGTTTAGTTGCAGGACTTTCACCATTTGGCGTGCTTAACAGCTTCTCGGTAGGCAGGACACCTATAACTGCCTGTCGCATGGTCAGTCGTCTTTTTACCTTTTCTTGTGCATAGGGCACATTTTGGCGGCTGATTGCACGCTCTCGCGATGTGACCTAGGGTTCCACACTTGTAACAAGCCTTACTCAGGTCAGCCGTGCACTTGCAATGGGCAGCGATGTGGCCATATTCCAAGCATTTGAAACAACGCCTTGGCTGCATCAAGGGCCTTATGCGGCATATCGCCCATCCGATGCGGATTTTCGCCTTTTCAACCAGCTTGACTGCCAAAGCCGACGGTAAGCCCAGGGTTGCAGTTTGCAGGCCAGCCCTCGTGTGCCGCAGCGACTTGACGACGCTGCCATCCAGCGTTGGGTCTACAAGGGCAGACCTAACAGCATCCAGGACCTCCTCCTTGGTCGCCAGCTCGTCCAGATCACAGATTTCCACCTGATTGGATTCCGATAAGGTTTTTGCCGTAGCCCGTCCAACCAGTACCTTACCAACAGCGAGCTGCAACTCGTTTGCACTGTGTACCGGCTGTTTACTTAGCCTAATAAGCAGATCGCCTTTAGCCGTCTTGCGGATTGTGCTAACATCCTCTCGCAGATGCGCAAGTGATGGCTCGCTCCTAACCACTTTTAAGATGTCTGCGTAGCTGCAGTCGCCCAGACCAGACACGGTGACTGCATCAGCCCTTGTACGAGCTGCTTTGCTTTTGCGGCCAACCACCTTCGACCAGGGATTAACCTTAGGCAGGGATGGTACACGGGGGGGGCTCAGGATTCTGCGTTCTTGCAGACGCAGTCGCTGTCACCTTGCTCCGTTTTGGGCGTGTAGTGCGGTGAGATGTCGAGACCTCGCGCAAGCGTTTCGGTGTACCCTTAGCTTGAGCCACCGAACCATGCGTGCTCCTAGCAACCCTATTGGAACGGCCCTCAGCAGTTGGCGTTGTCTGGACGGCCTTCTCAGTTGTTGCAGAATTCAGGCAGCTCATAGCTTGCCTTTGCAAGTCCACTAACCTTGCCAGCTCCTCGCGCTCCAGATTATTGATGTGCCTCTTGGTGTCAAACCGGGCACTTATTCCGTCTATGCAGCCCCCCATCTGCGATAGAATGCTCCTTAGGTTAACGGGTAACCTGGGTGGGTGTGCTGTTGTCACCGTGATACTAGCTCCCTGTGTCGTTGGCCGCTCAACAGCCGCTACCAAAGGCGTCGGTGAAGATGCCTCCATTGCCACCAATGCCGGAGACACAGCCTCTACGTGGGGCAGAGACAAGCCCAGTCTAGGCTGCAGCGATGGTGGAGATCGCGCCAACGCCGGCCTTCGGAAGAATGGCGACGATTCGTCTGCCATCCTAGAGTTGATGGTGTTACCTTGCTACGAACTCTGATAGCAATCCCCCGGTGACCAAAGATTTCCCTTCGGTTTAACCGGTGGGGGTTATACCGCCCCGTTTCGGTCACCAGAGCCCCCTCAAAGTGCACCGCCGCAGCGGGGGAGGGTTGGTTATAACCAGTTCCGTGGCCTTTTGCACCTAGTTGCTAGGAGTCTCTTTAGCAAAGAACACGCCTGTACGTTATGCTACACTAATTTGCTGCCCACGAAGGTATGCAACTGCGAGTGTAGACCGCTCGTTTAGTCGATACACGAACCGAACACAAGTGGCGCCACCTGCTGCTGATGAGAGCTGCTGTTTGGCGCGGCTTGCCAAGCGATTTAGCTTGACAGCCCTGGGATCAGCTGAGAATGTGGGCACCCGAAAAGCGCAAATAGCACAGCTGAGAGTGTGTTAAGGCGAAAAAACACCAACAGCACACTGCAAAGAAAGTGCAAATGTGACGCTGCAACTGCAACACACACCCGCAAAAGGTCACGCAGACAACCTAAACCACCAAACACCGCGGATAGAGACTCCGCGGGACGCAACCGTCAAAAACAACCGGGTTCGCACCAGGCGGTGATAAAAGCGAGTACCCAGGTAAGCTACCCAATCGCACACAACACCACACTGACTGTTTGTTATTTTCGGACCAGGTAATACGCTGCAAATTGACGTCGGACCAGAGCGAATAAAAAACGCGACCGCACTTGGAAACTTCTCCTGTCTTGTATGTAATGTATGTGTGTGTCTTGTAATGTATGTGTGTGTGTGTGTGTGTGTGTGTGTGTGTGCGTGTTAGCTAGATATAGATAATTTTTATATTATTTTTTACAGTTTTTATTCATAATACAGGTACATTCAAGCTGTTTGGGATTCAATTTTATAATGACCCCAGGCATAGGTATTTATACCGTCAGACCTTATTTTTCTTTTATCGTCATTAGAGCTTAAAGTAGTTTTTCTTATCTTATGTGTATACAAGTTGTGGATCTTAGATCTAAACAACATCATTTCATCATTAAATATTTTATTATTAAAAAGACATTCTTTATAGCTATTTATAGTAAGCTTATCTAATGCAGACTTCTTTACACCCTTTGATTTTTTAATGCATCCACCCCCCTCAAGAGACAGTGAATACATTTTCGCTCTGAGACCAACAAACTCTAACATTCGTTTGCCACAGTTCTCATCCTTCATCATACCCAAGACCTTTTTATTACACCTTTTTATCCCGTATAACTTTGCTAACTCCTCAGGGTATTCAGACGTGTCAAACTTCATTTCTACGTCTTCAGCAATATCTGCATAAAAGTCTTTTGTTTGTATTGAATATATGAACGAGTCTGTATCCATATAATTCAATGTGACTTTTTCCTGGAATTTAGGTTTAATATAATCGTAATGAAAATCGTACATCTGCCATTTGGAGAGTTCTAAAACTGTAAACCCTAAGTACATTGGCTTATCATAAACATTATGGAGCCGCTGCATTTGAATAGCATACATGTCTTCAGCAAATTGCGCAGAGCTGTGAAAACTAGCCTTTGCAATAAGCGAACGTGCACCTAAACGATTGCATGACGTGGTTTCCCACGAAGTAACAATTTTTACATCTTTACGTTTTTCAACGTTCTCCATTGTTTTCCCATAGACTGCGTTATTTAACAGTTTAAAAAAGTCCTTTTCAAAATTATTCTTCGCTAAAGTTCTATGGGAAGTGTTTAGATCAATATACTTTTTTAGCCAAGGAGCCTGTTTAAATTTTAAAACTCCATGTACTTTTGACAATATTAAACCATTACGTAAACATTGCTGAAGGTTTTTGTAATGTATCGGGTATTTAGTTTTTGACCTAAGGTCAGCAACAAGTTTACACACCTTTGCTTCTGGTGTGGGTTTTTGGTTAAGCGGACAAAAGGGTAGATCATTATGATAGTCATGTAAGGTATCAGGATATATAAGGTCTACTTCTAAAATGTAGCCATACTCAGAATTTCCTACTATTTGAGTTACATCTAATGATGCAATCTCAACGTCACTCATCCACTGAAAACCGGTGTATGGAAGACTTTGAGACATTGCCCAACCATATAAATTATTTGCATCCAAATACATCAAATATTCGGATTGTTTGCTTGCGTCATACGCATCCATATACATATGGTTGGCTTTAGAGTACCGTTTACAGCACTGAACCAAACCACCCCTTATTCCACTTTGAATAAACCTATACATGTCAATATCAGTAAGCAGATCTAACTCTATTTCGGTCGTTTTCAGCATAGCATCCCATGATAAACCGGGTGTGGTGTAATAATGTGCGGGATCTAGAGAATATATTTTCTTGCATATTGCGCGAAAATTTTGAAAAACGTCAGTCAATAAAAGAACATCTGTTTTTAGATAAAGCTCCATATATTCTTTTAATGATTGGCAGTTGAAAACTTTCCATACATGCTGTGCATGTACATAGTCCTCAGTCGAACATTCCTTATTAGTTAAACTATTAAAGAAGTTCTCCCTTGGAGGCAGACAGGTTTCGGACAGTCGGCTTTCTGAATCTAAAAACTCGTATGGAAAAACTCCCTTTCTGCGTAATAAGTTAAACTTCTCCTCAGAGGGATAAAAACGTTTAACGCACTCAAAACATTCAGTACTCAGATTACTACTTAAAGCATCTAAGCTGGTTGCCATAAAGCGAAACGTGTCCAAAAATCTAATTTCTAAATTTTTTCATGGGACGCTATGTATGTTAATTTGGAGAGTGATATATACAGCTCCTTATTTAGTGGGAGTTCTTTAATATCACCCTCCACTTTATTAAGTTCCCTAACGAAAAGATGGGAGTCATATCGCGAAAAATTATGAAAGAATACGGGGACAAAAGGTGCAATTTGAAAATTAATGTTACAAACATTATGGGCTGGACCCCTATACTGGCCCGTTAAATGACAATGATAACGTACTTGGTCGCCCCCCAGAATTTTCTTACAGATATGGCAATTAACTGCATATCGAAAACTGGTTTCCTCCGCTTCGCTCATTGTCATAGGTTTAATATTAGAGAGGTAGGTCGTGTAAATTTCACTTACATCTCTAATGAGAGATGTGACAAATTTGACACCTGCATCTATACCAGTCTCTAAAACAAACTTGTCTAAGGATGAGTCAAAGGAGCACTTAATGTAGTACGAGAATGCTATAGGCACATGCAATGATGTAGCTGTAACATTTTCGCTCACTTTCGAGTTGAGGGGGGTTAGTATGCACTCGAAGTCTGCATACACTACAAATGGTACATCTAAACTACGATTAAAATTCTTAAATTTAAGACTCCAAAGATAACTTCTCGTTGTGGAAGAAGTTGAGGCAGGTGTTGCAAAAGAAAAGGTTGTTTTTGTGTGCGGTTACCTGTGAGCGAACCAGTCTGTAAATTTCAAAACAAAACAAAATTTTTTAGTGCTGTAAATTAACAAAAATTATGAATCTTACCTTGATAAATTCTTGATCCATACAAAATGCGCCCGTCCATCGCTCTCCAAAAGCAATAAACTTATATGCCGTTCCCTTTCGACCTCCGTTAAATACAGCGGGCCAACCACTTTTCCTTTTTCTTCGTCGAACCCAAACACGTTGATACTAACAGTAGAGTTCCGTCTTTCGAACACTTTAATTTTTGAAAGTGGAAGCGGAAACTCCAACTCCTCAAAATCTAATGTAAGTGTATCACTTACATAGATCTTTGAGTTGTCAATATTCACATTGTAGCTGGAACATCTATTAGGATTGGTGGTGCTGAGTGGGGCTTTCAGGGCTGATATTAAAGCCCATTAAAAACAATATTCATCTTGGTTTTGCACATTCACAATCGCCTTTTTATCTCTCAGCACCTTTGGAGTTTCAATATAATTTGAAACTTTAAGTGGAGTGTATTTGTTAAGATTGCACTCCAGTCTTAATATTTGGGACATTGTCCATCCGCTGTCCCTTTCCTGGAACTCATCCATTTTTTGTCGGATGAGTTCAGCATGCTGATTATAGATTTCTTCTATATTTTTTCCAGCAGTTAGAACAGACATAGGTGTTTGATGCGACTTGATTTGCATCACCATCTCGTCTTGCTGGAATTTTATGTATTCCGCATATAACTCAAAGTTTATCTTACACGATGTGTGTAAAGACAAAACATTGGCTATTATTGGAATAATTTCCAATAAGGCATCAGTGAGGAATTCTTGGGGATCAAGAATTTCCTCACGCGTATTGTCAAACGACAACGTGAGGATGCGGTTTTTAAACACACCTGATATCTGCTTAACAGCACTATTCAGAGGTATAAAAACACGCATTTTGTGGATACTGGACCGTAAATGTCCATTCCACTTTGAAAAAAGTACATTAACCTTACATGAGTCACACCACTTTCTCGTCGCATTGGGGGTGGCGGCAATGATGTTGGTGGTGGCGTAAGGTGTATTGTTGTAGGTGGTGGTGTAGGCTGTGTTGTTGTAGGTGGCGTCGTAGGCTGTGTCATTGTATGTGGCGGCGTAGGGTGTATTATTGTAGGTGACGGCGTAGGGTGTATTGTTGTAGGTAGCGGTGTAGGTTGTGTTGTTGTAGGTGGTACCGTAGGCTGTGTTGTTGTATGTGGTGGCGAATGGTGTATTGTTGTAGGTGGCGGCGTAGCATGTATTGTTGAAGGGTGTGGTGAAGGGTTCGTTGTTGTAGGTGGCGGTGTAGTTATTGTTGTTGTAGGTGGTGGCGAAGGGTTCGTTGTTGTAAGTAGCGGCGTAGGGTGTATTGATGTAGGGTGTGGCGAAGGGTTCGTTGTTGTAGGTGTTGGCGAAGGGTTCATTAATGACATCGCTCCAATTAACTTCCTTGGGGGGGTTTGTATCAGCCCCGCAAATCTCTGTTAAGAGGTTCGCTACCTCGGTGGTGTACACAAATTTTTTATTCGCTTTTGACGACATATTAATATTTAAAAAATTTTTTTTTTGGTTTGCTTTAAAATCGAACACAAAAACGTTTGAAAAACACGGAGGTCAAATTTAAAAAAGTTACACTTGAAAACTTCGAGAGCAACTGGTCGTTTATTAAACCAAAAATGCCTCTTTTATTGATTTTGAAGTCAGTGCAGGATATAAGATTTTACTAGCACTTGACTAATATTCAAAGCAGATATATATATAAAAACAAAGGTTAGAAAGGGATGGCGCTAAAAATTTAAATGTCAAGCATATATGATTGGAGGATAGTATTCAACTTAAGGATGAAGTGGACCAATGAATTAGCATTCTCATCTGCTTTTCATTGACACTTGTCACCTCTATCCTTTTCCCCCTCTTACACCTTCACACTCTAACACCCTCTCCCTCTAACACCACATAACCCACATAAATGTTGTTATTGTTACTGCTTTTGACAAAAATCAATGCATGTACTGACTTTCTTACAAACAACGTACGTGTCACAAGTGTGCATCCTTGACACCAGATCCTATGATCATATAACCCACTTGAATGTTTTTATGTTGCTGCTTTTGACAAAAAAACAATGCATGCTGTGGCTTAGCCTGTATTTGACTCTAATAATAAATGGTTAAATAGCCAAAACTGATTTTCCCAATAACTATGCTCAATGTTTATGGCTTGCTCGTTAAACAGGCGCATCCTTGACATCAGATTCCTTGCTTACAAATTCCATATGAACACCAAATCGTATGATCAAATAACCCACTTGAATGTTGTTATTTTGCTGCTTTTGACAAAAAACAATGCATGCTGTGGCTTAGCCTGTATTTGACTCTAATAATAAATGGTTAAATAGCCAAAACTGATTTTCCCAATAACTATGCTCAATGTTTATGGCTTGCTCGTTAAACAGGCGCATCCTTGACATCAGATTCCTTGCTTACAAATTCCATATGAACACCAGATCGTATGATCAAATAACCCACTTGAATGTTGTTATTTTGCTGCTTTTGACAAAAAACAATGCATGCTGTGGCTTAGCCTGTATTTGACTCTAATAATAAATGGTTAAATAGCCAAAACTGATTTTCCCAATAACTATGCTCAATGTTTATGGCTTGCTCGTTAAACAGGCGCATCCTTGACATCAGATCCTGAGATCATATAACCCACTTGAATGTGTTTATGTTGCTGCTTTTGATAAAAATCAATGCATACTGTTGCCTGCTTGTATGTGTACAAGGCAATGCACTTAAAACAGGAATACACTTGAGACTAGATTCTATGATCACTGATTCTCAAGTGGGTAATAAAAGTGTAAAAACGGGATCGCTGATTCTCAAGTGGGGTAATAAAACTGTCAAAAAAAAAAGGTCATAAATTGTCACAGAACCCCCAGTTCCCTACTACTCAAATGCCCTTATTATTATTACTACTTCGCCTATTCACATACTCCTTTACCACAAGCTGCTGCGGCCAGAAGTTTTCTGAACAAATCGTCGAAAATAGTTCAGGCGGCACGCTCAACTTGAAAGAAGATATACTTCAGACGTGTTTAAATTTAAACTTCTCAACAATAATTAGAGGAGAATCAATTTTACTTTTAACATAAGCTGAAACATCATCCGATGAAGTATCGGATGCCAGCCTGGACACAAATATAAATTTGTTAAATGGCACAACAACAAGAGGCTTGGGAGCCCCAATTGTACCTGAATTGGGATCAATAGGCGCACAGGCAGTTGAACCGATTTCATGCATAGGATCAGAAGAAAGGTTATTAGTAATGGTTCTTGCCGGCGAATTAAATAACATTAATGGGCTGGCCGTAGGTTGATTAATGCTGGGCACCAGAAGGGGCTTTGTGGGGATGATAGGTGGGACAATAGGCGGATTAGGACCCGAAGTCTTTTTACGCTTCGGAGATTCAGTCGTAACCTTGCCATTTTTGAAATTAAACTCAATCTCTGTATGCACTGTTTTGCAGTGCATTAAATGCAATATGCATAGCTTTGAAGCCTAAATGAGTCTGTCTCATGAATTTTGAAGACTCTTTAACCACCTCCCTACAGGGCTCACAATACCATTTAAGGCCTGTGTCTGCAATCAAGCAGTCCCTGGTTTTGGCAGTAAAGCCAACACATTTCATGTGGATCATCTTGTCGCACAATCCACACAGAATAAAATTTTGATTGGTTGTACCAACAAATTTGCAATTTTTGCTGCAGCAAACAAGCATTATGAAATATGTAAATAAATTTACTAAAGAAATCGATATGCTACAGCAAAACAAGGTAGAGTGCAAGTATGTAAGTAGAAACATATCGAAGCAATGAGCACGATACAACGGTTAAAATCAAGAGAGCGGTTGAGTGAAAGAGCGTGAGCGCAAATGCAGATAAATACAACCGCCAGATAAGAGCGGACAAAGTGGGAGAGGTGCTGGAGAACGAGATCAAACAAATAGACAAGATGTTTGTTGTTAGTAGAAGAAGAATATATAAAACACAAAGTATGTATATAAAACCGCAAATATATGAGTGGTTGTATGTACGTTTCACCGTTTACTTTTCAAGCACTGCAGCGTCAATTCGACTGCAAATTAAATTAAATGAATATAACAAGAAAAATTTAATAATGCACGCGCAAATACACACAACGTACACTTGCAATCACTGTTAGAGACGTTTACCAAAATAAACCGAATAAAACACCGTACACAAACACAAGAAATTAATAAATTATTAAGAGCACTCAAAAACACATCCGTCACCAACGAAAGACATTTGACAGCAACTATTTAAGTCATGAACCATTTCGTGTTATACAGTGGCAGCATCGCATAATCGGACACTTGCTTCCTCAGTAGAAACATGCTCAAAAAGTATAACGGAATGCGTTAAAATTGTTGTTCTTTCACATTTATTATAACTTTATAGTATTGGCTATCTAAATCGCAAAAAAAACTCATATTTTCTAAAGAGAACAGTTAGTTTACAGCGAAAAAAAAAAAAAAAATTCAATTTTTGAGGCTCAACGAATAATCGGACACCTCCAAAAATTGTATGAAAAAAGTAACTAATTAAGTAATTAATGTTCGGTTTCGTATCATTTTGTTTTTAAAACAGCCGGCAAGTGATTTGGAATGGACTGCACTAAATTCAAGCATACCTGGGGCTCTATAGAGTTCCACAATACTCCTAAAGCCTCTTTAAGTGCATTTAGCGTGTTAAATTAGTTTTTGATACACCTGCCTGGCTTTTTCTTCCCAAAAATTTTCAATAACATTAAAATCTGGGCTCTGTGCAGGCGTTTGCACAAGTTTCGGGCAGTAATGGATTAACCAAAGCTTTGCAACGCCTGAAGTCTGCTTCCAGTCTTTGCTTGATAGAATGCAAAGTTGCTTGCGATACCCAATTTCTCTGCACTTTGCTTTATGTTCTTCATCAAAATATCCAAATAACCAAATTTATTCATTATTCCATCTATAAAATGTAAGTTTCCTACTCCAGCACTGGACATACAGCCCCAAACCATCATAGAAACTCCGCAATGCTTCACCGTGGCCTTTGTATTTTTTTTGATCAAATTCGGCATTTGGTTTTCGCCACTCAAACATCTTTCCATCGGACCCCAGCAAGTTAAATTTACTTTCATCCGTAAATAGAACCTTTAAATTAAGTCAGCTGCTCTTAGCTGACAATAAATAAATAAATACAAAACAATAGCCTTAAATCTCTAAAGAAAACTTCACTAATTTTTTCTGGCCTAAAATTGAATAATTTGGACTTCTTTCAAAAATATGCCAACATCGTAACATCAATTGAAAATAATTGCAACCAAAGATTTCAAGACATAAGCTGCATTAAAAATTTGATAGATCTGCACGACTACCCTCTTATATGCGAAGTCTAGGAACATAACGCAGACATCCAAAGCGATCTAAAAGAATTACAAAATGATATTGAAATTCCTCTAAAAACTGGCGAGCATTTCTGGCGAGAACTCGATAATAAATATTATTGTACTAAAAATGAGATTGGTAGACTATACTCAATGTTTGGTACAACATACAATTGTGAGGTTGCGTTTTCTACTTTGAAAATAATATTAAGTAAAAGTCGCAACAAATTAACCGATCAGCACCTATCAGATCTCTTACGGATTAAAGAATACAAATAAGACATCGATTTGGGTGAGTTATGCAAAAATTAATTCTCAATGAGCTAAAAATCCTAAACTTTGTTTTCTTCTTTTCAGCACGCCAATATCGACGATACAATAGAAATATGCTGCGCATCGATTTAATTTGTTTTATGTTTGAATCGCACGCATTTTATTTCTGCAGTGTAAAACGTCACGTTGCCTTCGTGTTTCGCTGCTTTGCACACAAGCGCAACGCTTTTATTGTGTGAGTTTGGACACCACTGGCATAGTGCATATGCGATTACATATATATATTTCGTCACATGCATATATTTGTAGGATTTCCGAGTGTTCAATGGATAAAGTTTGTTTAATGTTTATTTAATTTGTGATAGTTTGTCGCATTTCTTATAAATTCTTTCTTAATTTGCTAGTTTTACATATTTACTTAAGTCGCGAGCAACGTCGGTGAACCTGCTTGTTCAGCTCGACCCAAGAAGAAGAAGAAGAAGAAGAACTCTCCTATCGGTTTTCTTATCTTTAATCGAAATAACTCAGAGTTGCATTATTCAGTTTTGGCATTCAAATGATAATAATAATAAATGATAATCGATTAAAATAAGATGTTACAATTCAACTTGTCTTAATCTAACTCCCACAATTGGCCATCCTAACCTTCATTCGTCTCGAATGATCGTCATCCTTAATGCTATATCTAAAACTCCCATTTTTTCATATACTCTGCCACTGTTTTAGTCTTTCCAGGACCTTCATGGTCACCAACTTTCTCTACATCATATCATCCGTGAGATTGAACATTAATTACCTTATAGGGACCAAAGAATTTGCTCCTGAGCTTCATCCCGGTGCCATACTGCGTTCGCTTAATTGCTACTAAATCATCGATCTTGTATTTAACTTCAACTTTTCGATTCTTATTAAACGTTTTACGATTCTCCTGTTGTAACTTGTTTATATTTTCTTGCGCTTCCTTACGCGTAGCTTCTCTTTCACTGTCTAATTCGTTTATATGCGATTCATCTAATAGTTCACGCAAAACAGATATCTGGTTGATCCTCATCTCAATTCCGGTTAGCAATCTAAATGGAGAAACTTAAGTGCTTCTAGGAGGTGTACTGTTGATTGCCTGTTGCACTACATCAACATGCTTATACCATTGATTTGGGCTTTCATGACATAATTTCGACAGCATAGGTATAACAATTTTATGCATGCGTTCTACCTGCCCGTTTTCTTGTGGAACACCTGTCGCTATCATTTAATGTTGTATTCCCTCAACATCACAATATTCTTTAAACATTTAGAAATAAAAGCTGCTCCTCTATCTGAAATTATGCGCTTTGGATTCCCAAATACAGCTGATTGCTTTTTAAGCCAATCAACTACTCCCTCTGCAGTCGTATTTTTAGTTGGATAGAGCCAAACAAATTTTGAAAAGGCATCGACTACAACAAAAATATAATTGTAGCTCTTAGATGTCTGGGTCATTGGGCCAACATGATCGACATGGTGAGTTCCTATCGGCTGCCCTTCTTTGCTAATTGGAGCCAAAAATCCTTCTTTTTTCCCTGTTTTACCTTCCGAAACAATGCATTCATTACAAGTCTGAACAATTTTGTGCACTTTTACTGATATCTGCGGAATATAGAATGTTTTCTCAATCGCCTCCTGAGTACGCTTTGCGAAAAAATGTCCCTGATTATGTGCCATTCGAATGATTTCCTCTTCCATCATTGAAGGTACTACAACAAGTTCCTGAATGGGATCCTTGTACAAAATACCATGCTTCATATAAAAATCGTCATATGTGCTATGGTCTAAAACGGCTAACACCGCCTTAATCCAAAGGTCTTTAGCTTGTGCTTGCTGCAATCTATGGTGAAATGAGTCTTCCAGCATTAGACAGCATATACGACTCAACGCATCGACATGTCTCATTTTGCTGCCGTTCCTATGCTCAATAGTATAATCAAAATCTTGTAAAAATATGCCCCACCGTGAAACTCTTAACGGAATATCACCACGCTTCTGCAAGGTCATTGCAAAGGCGTTGCAATCGGTAACTATTTCGAATTTAACACCAAGTTAATAAACGCGCCATTTTTTCAAGGCTTCCACTATTGCCAGAACCTCAAGCTCATAAGAATGATATTTTTCTTCTGCCGGCTTTGTTTTTCGGCTCAAATACTGGACTGGGTTGAATGTTTGGTCCTCAGAATCTTTCAGCAAGAGCATACCGCCATATCCATACTTTGAAGCGTCTGTATGAACATCAGTTTGAGCTTTTGGATTGTATAAATGTAACACTGGGGCGTTTATTAAGGCCATCTTCAGTTCGGACTGATTTGGTTTTCTCTTCAGACGGTTTAATTGTACCGTTTTCTACAACATATCCCAAAAAATCAACTTTCGCCTTAAGAAACTGGCACTTGCTCCACTTAAATTGCAAGTTATATTCGGAACTTTTTTTTTTAAAACTTGTTTGAACTTTTGAATGCCTTCATTAATATACTTGGCGGGAATTATAAGGTCATCCATATAAGTCACATCAGTACCATCTCGCGCCAAATCTACCAAAACTGCATGAACGTATCGGGAAAACACGGCTGGGGAGTTGGATATTCCAAAAGGTACGTATAAAAACTCATACTGTCCTGCGTGCGTCACGAAAGACGCATACTTTCTCGAACCAGGCTCTAATGTGACGTGAAAGAAACCGTTTTCGAGATCAAGTGTTGTTAAAACGTTATTTCCCTGTAATTTTTCAATAACATCATTTAACAAGGGCATTGGAAAATTATCCCTTGCAATCTTTGCATTCAGACGTCTATAGTCACAACACAAGAAAAACTCATTCAGTTCGATATTTCCTATCTTTTCGACGACATCTGCACGCATCAGACAAAGATCACAACCAGTGTCGATCAATGCTGAGAACGAAACGTCTTTACTGGAAATCTGTTTGAAAATACATTTCCCAACGCTATTGCCTTTGTTCAACATTGAATTGGCATTATTTTCTTCTGTTTTTATACTCGATACCGAAGGTAAAGAGTATATTGGGTTTGTGCAATGTCCGTCATGGTGTCCGTCCGTCTGTCCGTCTGTGCGTCTGTATGTTTGCAACTTTTTTCCACACCCTTCAAGCTAGAGACTTGAAACTTTCCAATTCTCTTTATCTATGGGATAGTATATTAAAGTGTCAAGATGGGGGTTCTACGATAACTGGGGGGCTGGCAAATCGATGAATTCGATAACTCAAAACCGATAAATCCTCATATTTCGCACATCCTTACAGCTAGAACTACCAAATTTGGTGGGCAGATAGCTACTAGCAACCCCCAAAAAACTGCATCAAAATTTTGGAGCCGCGCCCACCCATTCCGCCCCCAGCCCCCCGCAATTTAAAGTCAAAAAAGCGTATATCTCCCACAGTTTTTGAGCTAAAGCCACCAAATTTAGTGCCAAGATAGGTGATGATGACCCCCCAAAAACTGCATCAAAAGTTTGGATGCCACGCCCACCAATACCACCCTAGACGCCCCCATCCACCCCAACGCTTCTTCAAAAACGGGAATGCGTGTATCTTCCAGAGTTGTGGAGCTAGAGCCACCAAATTTGGCAGGAAGATAGCTTGCAACGACCCCCGAAAAACTGCATCAAAGTTTTGGAGCCACGCGCACCCCTTCCACCCCCCATTCCCCACCTTTTACAAACTTTGAGCTTGAGTCACCAAATTTGGTATGAAGATAGCAATTGACATTCCACATAGATCTGCATCAAAAATTTGGATGCCACGCCCACCCATACCGCCCCCAGCCCCCCTTTCCCCACTTTATACAAACTTCGAGCTAGAGTCACCAAATTTGGTATGAAGATAGCAATTGACATCCCACATGGATCGGCAGCAAAAATTTGAATGCCACGCCCACCCATACCGCCCCAAGCCCCATAGCCCCCCTTTCACCACCTTTTACATGCTTCGAGCTAGAGTTACCAAATTTGGTATGAAGGTAGCATTTGACATTCCACAAGGATCTGCAGCAAAAATTTGGATGCCACGCCCAACCATACCGCCCCCAGCCCCATAGCCCCCCTCTCCACACTTTATACAAACTTTGAGCTAGAGTCACCAAATTTGGTATGAAGGTAGCATTTGACATTCCACAAGGATCTGCAGCAAAAATTTGAATGCCACGCCCAACCATACCGCCCCCAGCCCCCCTTTCCCCACTTTTACAAACTTTGAGCTAGAGTCACCAAATTTGTTATGAAGATAGCAATTGACATTCCACAAAGATCTGCATCAAAAATTTGGATGCAATTCCACACATACCGCCCCCAGCCCCCCTTTCCCCACTTTATACAAACTTTGAGCTAGAGTCACCAAATTGGTATGAAGGTAGCATTTGACATTCCACAAGGATCTGCAGCAAAAATTTGAATGCCACGCCCAACCATACCGCCCCCAGCCCCCCTTTCCCCACTTTATACAAACTTTGAGCTAGAGTCACCAAATTTGTTATGAAGATAGCAATTGACATTCCACAAAGATCTGCAACAAAAATTTTGATGCAATTCCACCCATACCGCCCCCAGCCCCCCTTTCCCCACTTTATACAAACTTCGAGCTAGAGTCACCAAATTTGGTATGAAGAAAGCAATTAACATCCCACATGGATGGGCATCAAAATTTTTAATACTGGTATCGAGTATACCGCAGTCGGTTGCGTCCGACTGCAACGTTTCCACTTGTTGGAACTGCTTTTGCACTCGGACAATTGTTTGCTTTATGCCTTGACTGATGACATTTATAACATTTTATAGATTTGTTACACATTTTTGCAAAATGTCCTGCCTCACCGCATTTGAAACACTTCCTTTCCAGGTCTTTGCCCTGATCTTGTTTATACCCTTCACAGGGTATATTGACTTTGTCAAGAATCTGTAACGCCTTAAAGGAATGATGGGAGACCCCATAAACTATATATCAAAATGATCAGGACGAGCTCAAGAATTGATTTCCGTCTGTCCGTCCGTCTGTCCGTCTTTCCTTCTGTCCGTCTGTCCGTCTGTCTGTGTCAACACGATTTCCGGCCAAACTGCTGAACCGATCTTGATGAAACTTTCACAGATTGCTTACATCATGTCGGGTTTTTTCACTATGAAATTTTATCCCGATCGGATCATTCTACGATATAGCCACCATACAAATTTACCATATCAAAACGATTTCCGGCCAAACTGCTGAACCAATCTTGATGAAACTTTCACAGATTGCTTAAATCATGTCGGGTTTGTTCACTATGAAATTCCATTTCGATCGGAGCATTCTACGACATAGCCACCATACAAATTTACCATATCGTACTATCAATTGTTGTCTCTGTCGTGCACTTTCAAGTACCTACATGTCAATATGTTGTTTTTGTCGAAAACGAACAAGTAAATGACGCTCAAGGGTAAAAATATTAGCGAAAAATTACAAACCACAGAAACATAAGAGGGGGAAGTATTGATTTGGCTGTGTGAAGGGTATCATAGTCTTGGCATAGCCAAAATTAACTATGCGCCACTATGTTATTTCTCTTCATTTGTGTTATGAGTTTTGTTGGTATTCGTCGCTTGAGGGCGACCACTACGAATTTTCTCAGACACGCAAATCTGCTCTTTTAACTGTTGTATTGTTTTGGCCTGATACAAGTTACTTTTATTACTCCTCGAGTCTGGTATGCCTTCTATAAAGTACCCTATTAAACTTGATTCATCTAATTTAATTGAACTACCAATCTCCATTAGGCTATAAAGATACTCTCTGTAGTCTTCATTCTGACGCTCTCGTCTATTTCGCAACATTCTGTGCACATCGACTAAAGAAATTGTTTTGCCAAATTCTGCTAACAATGTCTGCTTGAGATATGTCCAATTTGTAATTCCATGTTGGCTACGAATGAATATTTTTGCTGCGCCTTTCAATAATTGCTTAGAAAATATAAACTTTTGAAGATCATTCCATTGAACAGCTTCTGCATTATCTTCAAACTCCTGTATCCACTGCTCAACTGAAAGTTGACTCGACCCATTAAATTGCAAAAGTGAGTCTTCTATATCGCGTAATGTAAATATTGATCTACCCCCTAGAGCCATATTTATAATTGTGTGCATCGATTCAGATCTAACACTATCAGAATCATCATCTGCTTCCTCATCAATACCTAATTCGAAGTGTTCTAACAATCGATCCTGCAATGTAGACTTTCTTCCTGCTACTGTCAAATTCAACTCTGACAACTTTTCTTTAAATTCGGCAACTGTCAACGCCAAAATCTGATCCCTGTTCATTTTGTACTCGCCGTTGCTTGCGCTTTACACATACTGAATATCAATATTGGATTTTAACAATCAGAAGTTAACTTAACTTATTGGTAAATGTTATAGTTCAAAATGATAAGTGTCTATATTTTTTCTCTTTAAGTTACGTTACGTTAATTAATTACTATCGAGTGCAAAATTCAATCGAAAAGTTACTGAGAGAAACAATTCTCTGCTCAGCTTTAAATTTCTGAGACACCCTGTGCTGACCGCATACACAACTTAACTGACACAAGCCACAATTCAGTTCGATCCAGATAATGCACGTTGCGTCGTTTTCTTCTCTCCAGTTAAACGTTCTGCTCTTTTTATATTCTTTCTCTTGCCAGATACACGCTCTGCTCTCTGTGTGTTCTACGTCTTTCCCTTTACACGCTCTGTTCTCTTTGTGCTCTTTCTGTTTCCCGTTAGTTCACGTTCTGTCCTCTGCCAAGTAGCTCTGCTTCCACAGCCTTTGATGTACATATATTCGTTGCTCGGATTTGTGCTATACAGTCTCTGCCACACAAACCAACAACATATTACATCCACTCCACTGCAAAGATGTACTTTATACAATTTCTCGCAAGAATTTTTTGTCTTGCACGTTTTGCTTCACACTTTTTTCGACTTAAATCCATTTGCATCCCACTTCTGACACCATATTTGTAGGATTTCCGAGTGTTCAATGGATAAAGTATGTTTAATGTTTATTAAATTTGTGATAGTTTGTTGCATTTCTTATAAATTCTTTCTTAATTTGCTAGTTTTACATATTTACTTAAGTCGCGAGCAACTTCGGTGAACCTGCTTGTTCAGCTCGACCCAAGAAGAAGAAGAAGAAGAAGAACTCTCCTATCGGTTTTCTTATCTTTAATCGAAATAACTCAGAGTTGCATTATTTAGTTTTGGCATTCAAATGATAATCGATTAAAATAAGATGTTACAATTCAACTTGTTTTAATCTAACTCCCACATATATATATATATATATATATGTATATATTAATCCACAATTATGTGCGCGGATCGTACAGTGTAGTTAGCCCGCCAATTTGTCAATCTCTTTCGCTTTGTGCAGTGCTTTACCTTCTGCAATCGGCAGAAAATTTTGCATTTGCAAACATACGCACACTTAAGTACACCCAACTCTTTTTTTACACGGTAGATACGTTTCTCAGAAATCCGTCTAAAAAAAAACCGTGTAAAAAAAGAGGCGTTTCCCATAGTAAAATGGGGGATACGTTCCATGTCAATTGAAAACCGTGTAAGATGAAATAAAGAACTATACTTAAAAAAAAGTTTCAAAACTTTAAAATTTCAGATATGCCCACAAATTGTATGGTCATTTTATTTTTATTGAGCATTACAACTTAAAATTCATAATTCATACAGGTGGAAAAATTCATACAAGCAAAAAACCAAAGAAATCTGTTAATCCAGAATTAAGAACAGAAAAATTTGAATAGAAATAAAAAAAAAATTATCAACATAACATAATAAGTCGTCGCTACTTGATAACAAGCGCAATTGTTTGCGACGAACTGGACTAAAATCGGTATCATCACTGGAGATATCCATCAAATTATCCAATGGTGACTTTCGTCCGGTAATAGAGTTTTGAGCTAACGGACTACTTTCCGACAGGTCTTGCGCCGTCGACCTTTGTATTAAAAATTCTTTAATGGAAAGTTGAACTTTTGGTTTTTAAGTTCTTTATACAACTCTTCATACTCAGCAATACAATTATTAATGTCTCGTTCGAATTTCAGGGCACGTTCCATATTAGGATCATTTTTTAAGAAATTTGCAGCTAAAAGAAACACAAAAATGTTAAGTAGCACATACAATTTTTTATTTGCCAAGTGTGTTAAAAACAAACAAAACAAAATGATGAAAATTTTTTTTTTCAACCGTGTAAAAAAAAACCGTGTAAAAAAACCGTGTAAAAAAAGAGTTGGGTGTATATACAAATAACCAGCACCCGCGTTACCCGCTCCTATTGTGCAATCGGCACCAGACAAGTGAACATTTTATCTATTACCCTTTGGTGACGATCTTTGAATATAAAAAGCTGTATGCAGGCCAATAACCTTTAATGCAGACTTGGTTTCAACTGTTGTTGCGCTTTACATATTGCGATCGTGCTTTCACACAACAGTTTTGAACATCTTCGCAATAGTTTGGTGTACTTAAAAATCAAACACATTTGCCAAGTTGTAACGTACAGTCGTAGTTTTCCCCCTATTCATGGAACTCGTGAAGTATCTTTTGCGTGAGGGGATCGTAGCTTATATGAGTAAGGTCGGATTCGGTTGTTACGGCTAAGAAAAACAGGCTGTGGGGGAGTTCGTTGACTTATTTAATATTAATATTAAATTTAAAATTTAAAATCCTTGAGCCTTTTGTTTTGTTAATACATAGAACATAATCACCAAACAGACTTCGAGTGGAATCTAAAATCGGACACACTGAGTTTAACAACGCTAACGTAACTGCATGTTGTTGTTGCAGCATGGCTCAGTACCCACCCTACCTTGAGTTTTCTAATGCCAGATTTATTTGAAAAACACCCAAACACAAGTTTACACAATCATCTCACTATCCAGGAAACATAAATACAAAATTTATTCTTCCATAATCAAAATTTATTCTATTTCAAAACTTAACAAGTGGAAACGTTGCAGTCGGACGCAACCGACTGCGGTATACTCGATACCAGTATTAAAAAGTTTGATGCCCATCCATGTGGGATGTCAATTGCTATCTTCATACCAAATTTGGTGACTCTAGCTCGAAGTTTGTATAAAGTGGGGAAAGGGGGGCTGGGGGCGGTATGGGTGGAATTGCATCCAAATTTTTGATGCACATCTTTGTGGAATGTCAATTGCTATCTTCATAACAAATTTGGTGACTCTAGCTAAAAGTTTGTAAAAGTGGGGAAAGGGGGGCTGGGGGCGGTATGGTTGGGCGTGGCATTCAAATTTTTGGTGCAGATCTATGTGGGGTGTCAATTACTATCTTCATACCAAATTTGGTGACTCTAGCTCGAAGTTTGTATAAAGTGGGGAAAGGGGGGCTGGGGGCGGTATGGTTGGGCGTGGCATCCAAATTTTTGCTGCAGATCCTTGTGGAATGTCAAATGCTACCTTCATACCACATTTGGTGACTCTAGTTCGAAGTTTGTAAAAAGTGGGGAAAGGGGGGCTGGGGGTGGTATGGTTGGGCGTGGCATCCAAATTTTTGCTGCAGATCCTTGTGGAATGTCAAATGCTACCTTCATACCAAATTTGGTGACTCTAGCTCAAAGTTTGTATAAAGTGTGGAGAGGGGGGCTATGGGGCTGGGGGTGGTATGGTTGGGCGTGGCATCCAAATTTTTGATGCAGATCCTTGTGGAATGTCAAATGCTACCTTCATACCAAATTTGGTGACTCTAGCTCAAAGTTTGTATAAGGTGGGGAGAGGGGGGCTATGGGGCTGGGGGCGGTATGGTTGGGCGTGGCATCCAAATTTTTGCTGCAGATCTTTGTGGAATGTCAATTGCTATCTTCATACCAAATTTGGTGACTCTATCTCGAAAATTGTTTAAAGTGGGGAAAGGGGGGCTGGGGGCGGTATAGGTGGGCGTGGAATCCAAAGTTTTGATGCAGATCTGTGTGGAATGTCAATTGCTATCTTCATACCAAATTTGGTGACTCTAGCTCGAAAATTGTAAAAAGTGAAGAAAGGGGGGCTGGGAGCGGTATGGGTGGGCGTGGCATCCAAAGTTTTCTGCAGATCTTTGTGAAATGTCAATTGCTATCTTCCTTCCAAATTTGGTGACTCTAGCTCAAAGTTTGTAAAAAGTTGGGGAAGGGGGGCTGGGGGCGTAATGGGTGGGCGTGGCATCCAAAGTTTTGCTGCAGTTCCTTGTGGAATGTCAATTGCTACCTTCCTTCCAAATTTGGTGACTCTAGCTCAAAGTTTGTAAAAAGTGGGGAAAGGGGGGCTGGGGCGGTATGGGTAGGCTTGGCATCCAAATTTTTGATGCAGATCTATGTGGAATGTCAATTGCTACATTCACACCGAATTTGGTGACTCTAGCTCAAAGTATGTATAAGGTGGAGAAAGGTGGGCTGGGGGCGGTATGGGTAGACGTGGCTCCAAAACTTTGATGCAGTTTTTTGGGGGTCGTTACCAGGTATCTTCCTACTAAATTTGAAGGCTCTAGCTCCACAACTCTGGAAGATACACGCATTCCCGTTTTTGACGAAGCGTTGGGGTGGATGGGGGCGGCTAGGGCAGTATCGGTAGGCGTGGCATCCAAACTTTTGATGCAGTCTTTAGGGGGTCATCATCACCTATCTTGGCATCAAATTTGGTGGCTCTAGCTCAAAAACTGTGGGAGCTATAGGCTTTTTTGACTTTAAATTGCGGGGGGGCTGGGGGCGGAATGGGTGGGCGTGGCTCCAAAATTTTTGATGCAGTTTTTTTGGGGTTGCTATTAGCTATCTTCCCTCCAAATTTGGTAGTTCTAGCTGTAAGGATGTGCGAAATATGTGGATTTATCGGTTTTGAGTTATCGAATTTATCGATTTGCCAGCCCCCAAGTTATCGTAGAACCCCCATCTTGACACTTTAATTTACTATCCCATAGATAAAGAGAATTGGAAAGTTTCAAGTCTCTAGCTTTAAGGGTGCGGAAAAAAGTTGCGAACATACAGACGGACGGACGGACGGACACCATGACGGACATTGAACAAACCCAATATACTCTTTACCTTCGGTATCGAGTATAATAAAGAGTCACCAAATTTGGTATGAAGATAGCAATTGACATTCCACAAAGATCTGCATGAAAACTTTGGATGCCACGCCCAGCCATACTGCCCCCAGCCCCCCTTTCAACAGCTCTTACAAACTTTCAGCTAGAGTCACCAAATTTAGTAGGAAGATAGTTGGTGGCATCCCCATCTGCATCGGAGAATCTTTAAGGCAGCGTACACCCCTGCCCCATCCATACCCCTTTGCAATCAGGCCTCTTTTTACATGTTTTAATACTGGTATCGAGTATGCCGCAGTCGGTTGCGTCCGACTGCAACGTTTCCACTTGTTTTTTAATAAATTATACAAAAAAATTTTCCTGTGTATTCAATTTTCCTTTCAGGGTATCGCCTAAAGTCTAATTCAAACTAAATTTGTTCTTAACATGAACATTGTTTGTTTTTATTTTTTTTAAGTCTCCATAATTTTCTGCAGTGTACTATCTTCTTCTTCAACTGTTGGGATTCGGCATAAGGCAATCAAACAGTACCACAACTTTCTTCTTCTAACTTAACTTATTACTAACTAAAGTATTTCATAATTTCTCTAAGTGCATTGCCGTTTTTTATTTTGGTGCGACACAAATCAGTTATCTCTTTATCATAAGAACATTTGGGTATATTCACGTTCTCAAATTTTTTTACTTCAAATATTTTATTTTCCTTTAATTGCCATGACTTTAACTACTGTTTAAATTCTAAATAAATTTTTAATTAAAAATTTTCTTTTGTACGAACATATGTAATATGTATTTATTTTGATTTTTTTATTATAATACTCGATACCGAAGGTAAAGAGTATATTGAGTTTGTGCAATGTCCGTCATGGTGTCTGTCCGTCTGTCCGTCTGTATGAACGCAACTTTTTTCCACACCCTTCAAGCTAGAGACTTTGAAACTTTGCAATTCGCTTTATCTATGGGATAGTAAATTAAATTGTCAGGATTGGGGTTCTACAATAACTGGGGGGCTGGCAAATCGATAAATTCGATAACTCAAAACCGATAAATCCACATGTTTCGCACATCCTCACAGCTAGAACTACCAAATTTGGTAATAAGATAGCTACTATTAACACCCAATAAACTGTATCAAAAATTTTTGAATCACGCCCACCCATACCGCCCCCAGCCCCCCGCATTTAGAAATCAGAAATAGCTATGTCTCCCACAGTTTTTGAGCTAGAGCCACCAAATTTAGTGCCAAGATAGGTGATGATGACCCCCCAAAAACTGCATCAAAATTTTGGATGCCACGCCCACCGATACTGCCCTAGCCGCCCCCATCTTCCAGAGTTGTGGAGCTAGAGCCACCAAATCTGGTAGGAAGATAGCTTGCAACGACCCCCAAAAACTGCTTCAAAGTTATGGAGCCACGCTCACCCATTCCGCCCCCAGCCCCCGCATTTTGAAATCAGAAATAGCTATATCTCCCACAGTTTATTAGCTAGAGCCACCAAATTTGGTGCCAAGATAGGTAATGATGACCCCCCAAAAACTGCCTCAAAAGTTTGGATGCCACGCCCACCAATACTGCCGTAGCCGCCCCCATCCTCCCCAACACTTCGTCAAAAACGGGAATTCGTGTATCTTCCAGAGTTGTGAGGCTAGAGCCACCAAATTTGGTAGGAAGAAGCTGGCAATGGCCCCCAAAAATCTTCATATAAGTTTTGGAGCCATGCCTACCCATTTCGCCCCCCTTTCCCCACCTTTTACAAACATCAAGCTAGAGTCACCAAATTTGGTATGAAGATAGCAATTGACATTCCACGAAGATCTGAGTAGTAGGGGATTGCCGGTTCTACGCCAAAGGGATGCCGACAATTTATGACCCCATTAATTTTATGACCCTTTTTTTGACACTTTTATTACCCCCTTCCATATCATAATTTATGACCCTTTTTCCCACGATCGTATCCCTCCTTTGATTAGCCTAATGTGGAGAACAAAAGATTTACATTCCTAGGCCACCACTTTACCAGCAGCATCTGTGAGAATTAGTGATCAAAGGATTTGGAGTCAAGTGCGCGCCTGTTAAACCTGCGTTGCATTATACACCTGCAAACAGGTGAACAGATTTGGCTATTTACCTAACTAGTATTAGAGTCAATTGTGCGCCTCTTTGACGTGCGTGGCATTGTAAACCTGTTTATGGTCATGAGGTGCAGTGTGCACAGGAAGAAAGGATAGATAAGAGAGAGTCGAGAGGGTGCCTGTTTGAAGTGCGTTGCATTGTTAACCTGAAAGCAAGCAATAAAGAATGAATGTTTATGGTCATGAGTAGTAGTGATCAAAGGATCTGGAATCGAGAGGACGCCTCTTTGACGTGCGTGGCATTATAAACCTGCAACACACGTCAAAAAATGAATGTTTATGATCATGAGTAACAGTGTGCAAAGGAAGAAAGGATAGAGAATGGAGAAAAGCAAACGCTTGTTCGATTTACTGGGGTTCTGTGAACAAGGCTTGGGAATTTTCCTACGCAGCAGCAGCACCAGCAGCAGCAGCAGCAGCGGCAGCGGCAGGATCAATACATTGCTTCTAAACAAGAGTATTGATACTTGTTGATTAAGATTAAAATGTTTTAGAGGGGGAAAGTGTTAGAAAGAGAGTGTGTGCAAGAAAGTGTTAGAGGGAGGAACACTTAGAGACAAGTTTGTGCATGCTTGAAGTGCGCTAGTCAAAGGTCAAGTACATTAGTTGGCTAATGTGTTATAGGTATCACCGTCCGTGAGGTTCAGTGAGCAAAGTACATTCCCTATGAAACTATTAAATGCTAGAGTCAAGTGTGCACAGGGTTCTAAGCTACAAGTTAGTAGATAATAGAGAGAGAGAGTCAACTGTGAGCAGGTTTCTTAGCTACGAATAAGTAGATAAGAGAGAGTCGAGAGGGCACCTGTTTGACGTGCGTTGTCTTGCACACCTGCAGGCAAAACATTAACAATGAATGTTTATTATTGTGAAAACCAGTGATCAAAGAATAAAAGGATTGAGAAAAGTTTGTGCTTTTTTGAAGTACGCTGGTCAAAGGGCAGTACATTCGTAGGCCGCATTGTTATGATCAAAAGCAACACCATCAGCAACAACAACTACAACCTTCGTGGGAGCGTTATGTGTGCAATGATGGGAATTTTCTTTCGCAGCGGCAGCAGCAGCAAGATCAACACACTGTTTTTAAACAAGAGTATTGATACTTGTACATTTAGATTATAAAGAGTTAGAGGGAAAAGGTGTAAGAGGAGGAGTGTTAAGGGGAGAAGGTGTAAGAGGGGGAAAGGATAGAGGGGGAAAGTGTTAGAGGGAGAAGGTGCTAGAGGAGGAAAGAGTTAGAGGGGGATAGTGTTATATTGGACGTAGATGTACTAACGAACAGTACAGTCAAGTGGCCCAACGATACCAAGCACCGGCTTGTTAACGCGCGGACCCACGCACAAAGCGACCCACCTCCCGCCCATCCGACCGAGGGGCACTCCGCTTATCGTGCGGTTACGATGATCGCGAACATGTAGACAAATGACACAAAACTAACTTTTTAAAAGAGCAAGTAGGAGTGGCACTGTGTATTAAGTGGGAAAGATCGTTATAAATAGAACACAGAATACGAAAAGGGTTATGAAGAGCATAATTAGAATTACAAGTTTGAAGAGCTATAGGTACAAAATTTCTAGTATTTCTAATAGGAACAGCAAAGTTAATTTGGTTAATTAATTCAGAAGAATCAATTTCACCATTAATTAATTTGTGAAAAAAGGAAAATGAAAGCATTATTCTACGATCACTCAGAGAAGGAAGATCTATTAGTAAAAGTCTACTACGATAAGACGGCAAATTATTGTTAGTGTCCCAGTTAAGACCTCTAAGTGCGAAGAGCAGAAATTGTTTTTGTACCGATTCTATTTTATTCTGATGAATTTCGTATTTCGGAAATCATATACAAGATCCATATTCCAGAATCGGTCGTACAAGAGAAGTATACAGAGTTTTTGTTAAGTAGGGATCGTTAAACTCCTTCGACCAGCGCTTAATGAACCCCAAGACACCAGATGCTCGATTGGAAATTGAAGAAATATGCTTGTCAAACTTAAGCTTTGGGTCCATAAGGATGCCCAAATCGTCAACCCATTCAATTCTATCTAGTGGTTTGTTGTCAATAAAATAAATATTAAAAAAGGGCAAACATCTAAAAAATGACATTACTTTACATTTACTGTAATTAAGATTTAAAAAATTTACTTTACACCACATTTGAAAGTTGTCTAAATCTCTTTGAAGCTGTTGAGCAGCTAGGGGAGTTGCAGCTGACGTGCATAACTTTACATCATCAGCGTACATCAAAACCCGAGAGAACTTTATAACCGATGAAAGATCATTTATAAACAAAATAAATAATAAAGGACCAAGATGACTACCCTGAGGAACGCCTGAAGTGACCTGAACCGTCTTGGAAACGGACCCTTTGAATAAAACCCTCTGAGTTCTAAGAATTAGGTAGTCTTTAATCCAAAGAACTAGAATATTTGAAAAGCCCAAGAGTTCAAGTTTATGTATTAGGAGATGATGATCTACAGAGTCGAAAGCCTTACTAAAATCAGTATAAATAACATCAGTCTGCAATTTGTCCTGAAAACCCTTGATAACAAACGAAGTAAATTCTAACAAGTTAGTGGTAGTAGATCTTTGTTTCATAAATCCGTGCTGGCACGGTGAAATAATAGATTTACAAAGGTGTTGAAGATGGGAGGTTATTAATTTTTCAAAAATCTTTGGAATAGCAGACAACTTGGAAATACCCCTATAATTTTGAACATTAGATTTGTTTCCTTTTTTATGGAGAGGAATTATAAATGACTCTTTCCAAATTTTTGGAAAGGAGCCTAACTCCAGGGACAAGTTAAACACTTTAAGCAACGGCTTTAAAAGACCATGAGCGCAGTGTCTAAGCACACAGCTTGGCACTCCGTCAGGTCCTGGGGAAAATATAGGTTTCAAAACATGAAGATTATTTAAAAGTGAGATTTCAGTGATTTTCAGTCCAAAGATGCGATTCGAGCCATTAACCCGATAAGGGTAAGGCAAACCGACTTGAGATTGACATGAGCTATAAGTCGTTTGAAAAAATTGGGCAAATATATTTGCAATCTCCTGATCAGAATTGGCCTTCGTTTCCTCAAAGAATACCTCCGTTGGGAGTGTCGATGACCTACGCTTCGCATTAACAAAATCAAAAAATCGCTTTGGATCCTGCTGAAACTGTAATTTACACCGAGTCAGGTAATTCTTATAACATAGGTTATTTAAGATATCAAAACTGGCACGAGCAATCAAGTATGCAGAATAGGCCACCGATGAGCCGTTTTTTCTAAATCTCTTGTAGAGTTTAGATTTTCGATTTTTGAGAATTGTCAACTCTCGGGTAAACCACACAGGTTTGTTAGACCTGTTTAGCTCACCAACCGGGACACATAAATCAAATAAAGAATATAAGGTATTATAAAAAATACTGATTGCCACGTCCAAGTCGTCAGACTCGTAGAGGGGAGACCAGTCAGTTTGGGATAAAAGCAGAGCGAGTCCCTCAAAATCAGTTTTTCGAAAATGACGAACTCGACTCAAAGGCATCCTGAAATTGCAACGCGTTCGGGAAGGTAAATTAATCAACAGCTCCAACGTAGGATGGTATAAGTCTTCGGGATAAGATATAGGCTGGGAACGGGAAACGGATGAAGATGATGAATCCAAAACAAAAATCAGATCAAGCACTTTATTGAGAGAATTTGGGATAGCATTAATTTGACTCAATGACATCCCAAGTAGGTCGATTAAAAATTCATTCGGGGCCGTGGGAGTCAGGGCACCAGAGTCAGGACAAGAAATCCAAGTAGCTTCAGCAATGTTGAAATCACCAAGAACTACAAGCAAATCACGATCAGAAAGCAAGGCAGAGACAGAATGAATAGCAGATAGATGTGTCTCATAGATAGAGAGATCAGAAGAAGGAGGTATATACGAACAAGTGATAAAAATGTTAATACCGCAAATGTTTAGCTTTACAGCAATAAACTCTATATCAAAAGAACTATCTAATACGACTGTTTCAGAAGGAAAGTCTACATTCACAGCAATAAGCACTCCACCACCACGCCGAAGAGTACGGTCCTTTCTGTAAATAGAATATGTACTACATAGAATTTCGGAATTGAGAATGTCTTGCCTTAACCACGTTTCAGTAAAGGCAATGACATGGAAGGGGAAAGAAAGACTATTAAGGTATAAACTAGTGAGTTTACTACAAAGACCTCTTACATTCTGATAGCCAAGTAAGAAGGAGGATGTTAGTTTTTTGAACTATCAGTTATTGGGAGAGTTACCTTAGAACCAACCACCGGAAGGGTAGATACAATCGCGGGCCGATTTATTTTCCTTGCAGTATACTCTTTCACAATTATGTGTTCTGGCCAAAATTCTTTGCAGCATATAGTGCAAAAATCTTGATTCGGAACACTGATTTTAAAAGACGAAATGTTCCGATCATAAGCAAATTTGAATTTCTCCACCGTGAAATTGGCATTCGATTTGGCCTTGATATAGACCTTGACATCATCTGATGTTAAATCAGGGGGAAGCCTTGAAACAAATATTTGTTTTTTAGGTGGAACAGCAACAAATTTTTTAATTATATCCTCCACTGAGGCTGGTTTGGAAGACTCAGTCTCGGATAACTGAATATTTGGCTCTTTAAGTTTGATAGAGTTTTTTTGTTGATTAACATCAACACTACTAACCACCAAAGAAACCGAAGGATCGGGATCAGATAACACAATATCCATGGGAGTTATTGGTATATCATCTAAGTTCTCGATAATTTTAGTTGGAGGGACATGAAGATTTTTATTTACTTTATTTACTTTACCCTGCGGTATCGGAGCGTTTGGAGTATTTTCCGACATCACAGAGCCCGATAACTGCCCAACGTTGGCCTTTTTACGCTTTGGAGAATCCATTACGAGATTTTTCTCGTTAAGGTTTCTTTGAACCGATGAGAACTTTTCACACAGTTTATTCAACTGGCAGAAAATGCCCTCTAAGCCAAGTTGAGTATTTATAAAGCTTACAATGTCTTTTTTTTTCTCCAAACATGACCAACACGGCCACTCTAAATTAGTATCCTTCATGAGGTCTGAGACACGGCCAGTAATGCCGGCACATTGCTCATGAGCAACATTTGTGCACATCCAGCAGCAGACAAAACCCATTTTTGAGTTCGCGCGGACTTGACAATTCGCATAGCAGCAGACAGACATTTTTATTTAATTTATTAAAAGGGAAGAAAAGTACAAATAAAAATAAAATAAAAAAATATCGCTGCAGAAAATTGTTATGATTAAATACAGGTCCACCCTAAAGTGCAAATAGTAAAGCTACAAACAAAACTTACTTCACAGCTTCACAAACAAAAACGGCGCGAGCGCGACCACCGAAAGCAACAAGCAACGGAGAAGAGTTTGACCGCGACCAACACCAACACAAAAGAGCGCGTTAGAGTAAACGATCAAGAAACGGTTTAATGCACTGGGAGCGAAGCGCTTGAAAAAAAGAGAGAGAGAGAGTGAGCGTAAAAACACAAAAACAAAACAAAAGCAGGCGGCAGCAAGTTGAGCAAATTTTTCAGTATGCTGGACTGCAGTTTGTTGTTGTGTTTGGAATCACATTAAAACAAATGCAAATTAAATTGTTAATTTACTGTCCACTTTGGGTTTAGGCAAACCGGCAAAACACAAAGTCACAAAACTATTAGTTTACACAAAGACGCGAAATTAATAGCAGAAATAAAACGCACAATAGTAAAAAAGCGAAGCGCATAAAAAAAAACACGTCCGTTGCGATGCAAAGCGAATTAAACAATGTTAGAAGGATACTGTGTGCAAGAAAGTGTTAGAGGTGGAAGACAAGTTTGTGCATGCTTGATTGTGCTTTTTTGTAGTACACTGGTCAAAGGGCAGTACATTCGTAGGCCGCATTGTTATGATCAAAAGCAACACCAACAGCAACAACAACTTCAACCTTCGTGGGGCTCTTTGAACAAGGGGTGGAACTTTTCTTACGCAGCAGCAGCAGCAGCAATGTCAATACGTTGAGCCTTATGGTTGTGATAATGACAGGATCAGTTTTTGCTATTCAACCAATTAGTGTTTGAGTCAAGTTTGCTACTGTTTTAAATACATTGCTCTGCACACGTACATTGTTATTGTCAACAGCAACAACAACATCCTTCGTGGGGGGTTATGTGTGCAAGGATGGGAATTTTCTTTCGCAGCAGCAGCAGCAGCAAGATCAACACACTGTTTTTAAACAAGAGTATTGATACTTGTACATTTAGATTATAAAGAGTTAGAGGGAAAAGGTGTAAGAGGAGGAGTGTTAGAGGGAGAAGGAGTAAGAGGGGGAAAGGATAGAGTGGGAAAGTGTTACAGGGATAAGGTGTTAAATACGAATAAGTAGATAAGAGAGAGTCGAGAGGGCGGCTGTTTGACGTGCGTTGCCTTGCACACCTGCAGGCAAAACATAAACAATGAGTGTTTGTGAAAACCTGTGATCAAAGAATAAAAGGATTGAGACAAGATTGTGCTTGTTTGAAGTACGCTAGTCAAAGGGCAGTACATTCGTAGGCCGCATTGTTATGATCAAAAGCAAAACCAACAACAACAAGAACAACAACATTCTTGAGTGTTATGTAAGCAAGGGATGGGAATTTTTTCGCAGCAGCAGCAACAAGATCAACACAAGATTATTGAGACTTGCAGATTTAGTTTGAAATATTATAGGGGGAAGTTGTAAGAGGAGGAAAGTGTTAGAGGGAGAAAGAGAGAGTTAGTATTAGAGAGAGTAGGTGTTAGAGGGGGAAAGTGTTATAGGGGAAAGTGATCCTGCTTGTATTATTATATTAAAACACGCTCCCTTATGCGATTCTATACACGAGCGTCTATGAAATGCAGGTGGTATGTTTATTGATTGTCCCTCCTTCTAACGCACACCCAACTTATTCGCTACTTACGTTTCTAACCTTTATTTGCATATATCTGTTTTGATTATTGCACTGACTTCTGTTACTTTTATAGAGCTAATTAGTATAACTTTTTAATAAACCAATGAACATTTTTTAAGTTGGTGTACTTTGTTAAGAAACTATCAAATTATGTTTTTCTTATGGGTATGTTTTAATTTTATTTCATATATATATATTTTTATTTTTATTTTTTATAGATTTTTGTAGGATGTTAAATTTAAGATTTATATTAAGCTTGTTCCGTTGAGGGATTTAGCAAACACAAACACCGAGCATTAAGATTAATGACAAGCCGGTAGAACACACAAGTCATACTCCATGATTTTGTTTCGGCTTTATAAAAAGCTTTTTTAAGTCAATATTATAAGCCTTAGTTCTAGTACTCACTTGAAAGCTTAACGAAGTTCGTGTAGCTGGTATAATAAATCATGTTTTAACAAGCTAATTTTGATCTTAATATTTATACTTCATCGTTTATTGAGATTATTGTTATTATTATTTTTTTAATCCCTATATATTGGATTTCGTTCTATCTCAGTAATAATTTATTTTGCTTATACATTCTTTAAATTCCTTAAGGTAATCTTTTAGGCTTATCAATTAATCTTTTCCTTAACTTTCCCTCTGCTCGCTTTAAGATTTTCATCAAATGACACTTTTCCTTAACTTTCCCTCTGCTCGCTTTAAGATTTTCATCAAATGACACTTTTCATATTTAAGATATCCGTCAAACTATTTCTTATACTCAACTAAAATTATTTCATCAAACCCACATATCAAATCAATTTCTAAAATAAAGAAAATGAAAACAGTAAGATGTTCTTAGCAGCTTGATTTTTTTTATAAACGGGTTTTACCAACTCTTTCTCAGTATGCTACCTACGATAAAAATGTATAAAGAATGTGTTTTGTACTCATTTACTGACTTCAAAAATTCTTCTATTGACGTTGTATGATACCCTATCTTAATTTGTGTTATATTTAATCGTTTTCTTCAACTTAGTATTCTACAGATTTTTAATCATTTTATGTTATGTAGTTAGCTTATTTGACTAGGCTTTACGCTTAAAACGATATTGATTGTATTATTGTCCTTAACAAGTTAACTTAATTTTAACAGGGAAATCGATCGGACATTGATTTTTCACTTTATAATTGATTGCTTTAATATATTTCAACTGTCAACCTATGTACATTTCTACTTTTTTAGTGATTATGTTAGATTTTTATATTTCCAAATTCATTGCTTGAACTTACAAAATTTCGTTACTTATTTCTTATAATTGATGGATGGTAATATTTTATTTCATTATTCTCCCCATTTTTCTTGCATTTAATAAGGAAGTGCATTGAACTAGCTTATCAGTTCGAGATATGAGTCTTACACTGTTTCAAAAAGTATGAATACGTTAAATGTTTTAATATAAGGATTAAGTATCTATTAGATGCCATGTTATTAGGGCGTATTTATTCATATAATTATTATAATTATTTCTTAAGGAGACTTATTTTCTTTAGTGCTCAAAACTTATTGTCGCTAAAGGATTTATTTTTTCATGATCTGAGTTATTTATTTAATTCGTGAAACCATTGTATTGTGATTTATTATTCTTGAACCTTTGCATTAATATTGAATTTGGATGGCAAAATACGATTGTGATGTACTAAAGCTCGAGATGACTTGAGAGTCGGTATTTTGCAAAACGGGCGGTAGAGTACTTAAAATTTTTAATTGTAGTGTGTTTTTAAAATAATGTACTTTAACTATCACCGGAATGGTATATAACCACTAAATATTGGTATTTTCGGTTTTTTTTTCCTTTGTATTAGTCGTTTTATACACCCTAGCTCTTGATCCTGTTTTTTGATTTTAGTAGAGTGTTTGATTTTATTGCATACTGTTTGTGGAGGAGGCTCCAAATAATAAGATTTGGTTTAATAATTCTATAGTAAGATTATTTTTCTTTTTTTATGTTGGTAAAGCAATAGTTGTATATTAAACTAATAAAAAGAGCGCAAGCAAGTCATTTACAATAATTTTCACTAACTTAGGATTCATGGTATTAAGACCGTTAAGACTTCAAGTAGTAAGTAGTAAGCAGTTTTGCTAGACTATATTCTTTTATGATTCTTGTGGGTTATAATTCGTACATTGAAAGAGCGAGATAAAGCTGTTCTTGTTTAGGTCCACAATCTATTTTCTTGGTCCATTTTCCTTTACATATAATACGGCAGGGAGTAAGATTTAAAAGTAGTATGTCATTCCATTCTAATAACATTTGTATATTGTTTTTATTATTTTGCTATTTATGTTATTTGACTTTATATATTGCCTTTAAATTTAAGGGTTTTTCCTCTCAATTTTTGAACCGAGTCATAGTATTTTTTTTTTTCTGTGCTGCATAAACGAAAGCATGCTTGATCCCAGATATGTTTATTCTTAATTAATATGTAGTTCAACACCGTAGGCTTGCAAGTACTATATGTCTGTCTCTATATTTTATCAGCTTTTATGTATTGAGATTAAATTTTGCTCAGAATCTTATCGCTGACTTAAACACATGAGTGTTACAACTTTCACACTTAAGGAGCATCAGATCTTTTCGTTTCAAAGTGTTTACTATTTGACGCTTTTAAGAACAATTTGCTTGCCTGAGCTAGGTAGGTTATACAGTTAAAACAATTAGGGGAAAGACGGAACTGTCTTATAGAATTTCTTCAACATTATTAGTTGGTTCTTTCCGTTTCGCATTTTATAACGCACTTTGAAATTATTATATTACTTAATGGAATGTGCTCTATGTTCCTGATTGTTTGCTGATTATTGTTGTTAATTATTATTTTGTTTATTTATTTCTTTTGCATCTCATATAGTATTTTTCCCTTATGTTTCTTTTTATTGCGCTCCACTTCTAAACTTACTTTAATAATTTTCGATGTTACCTACAATTTATATTCAATCGCCCTTTATTTGACAAAAACTGGCCTGTTAAAAACGGAAGCCAATTAATCTATCAAACTGATGGAAGGGAATAGTTGTGTTTATTTTTCATTTAAAAATAAAAATAGGCTGTTATACGGGTACACAAAATATTTACTTATATTAAATTAAAAGTACTGTCACTGTTTACGACAGCCTGGCATCCTAAAGAGACTCAATCGCTCACCATCATCACTTGACACCCCACCCTCCCATACGACGAAGCGATCCTCACCTGGACCATCAATCGTACACACATAATTAACTTTTACCTATATAATGTACGGTTTGCATGTAGGCGCCTTATTTGAATAGTATTTCATTGTTCTACTCTGTACCGATTTTGGATCCCCTGATTTATATTATTTCCAGCTACTTTCCAAGGCTCACACCTTTTACTTTTAACACACCAGCCCACAAAACATATAATTTGGATATAAAAACATTAGACAACGACATCAAGCACCAAGAGCTATTAAAAAAATTTATAAAGTATTCGGAGGAAATTTGATCGAACAATGTAACACCCAAAATATTTATTATGGTTTACATTAACTCGTGAAGTCATAATCGAGTCTACTACGTACTTCACATTTTTCCATGAGTTGTTCCCATCTAAAACCCCTATCAATTTATCCGTTTTTTCTTATTATTATTTTTTCAACCAAGTAAGTGCATACCTGTTTTTTCAATTTTATCTCTCTAGAAAATGTCTGTAAGTTCAGTAGCCTCACAGTCATTCAAAATGTTTGTTATAGGGATTTTGTATTGTATTTCTATTATTATACATTTTAAGTTTTCCGGTTTGGTGAGTAGCTCTTCTCAATTAAGTATTATGTTTGCTTATACACACATAATCATTTATTTAGATTTTTGTCTGACTAATAAAAATGTCTTCAAATCTTTTAAAAATTTAAGGATTTACTTTTATGTATGGAATTTTGGCTGTCCTATTATATCGCTGATTGTTCTAACTAAACAATTGATTGAACACTACCTCCATAATGTCTTTTAAACGTATCTTTGATTGAGTTTTCGATAATAACTTCTTATTAATTTTTTTAGATCGTACCCGATTCACGTAAATATTGCAGGGTACGTAAAAATTAGCACCCAAACAAGATTGAGGGCAGAGACACTCCTAAAAGGCTTTGAGCCGAAGTGTGACGTAGAAAAAGGTACAATAAGGTAGGAGCTAACGAACAGCGAGAGTCTTTAGATGGAAGCGAGCTGAACGAAGACATCTGATCTCAGACAAGACAAATGTTTATCGGGAGAAAGAATCCTCCTTTCACATTATAGCAGTATGCGTAGCCTTAGCAAGGAAAAAATTTGATTGTCTTAGAACAACATATCAACCGTATTAAAGGCTAAGAAACCCTCAACTCATCATAAATACTTGATCTCGTACAGTTTCCATGTCCGGTGGAAGAGTCATAGAACTAGAAGGGGGGCACAACAGACCTCTCAGCTACCAAATCATTCATCGACGATTAAGGTTTATACAGGCAGGAGACATATTATTCTATTATTGATTCCCCTTTATGTTAATTTTTTTTTTTTTATTAAAAATTTGTTACTATTCTACTGACTTTTATTGATTTTTTATTAATTTTTTATTATCTTGTCGGGAATTTAATTTCCGTTTGTTTTTCTTCATAAAGTAGTTTACATCGGTCAGCAATATCAATTCATGATTTTTTTTAAAAAAAATTTTTGAGATTCGAACCTATTTTTTTAAGAGTGCTTTCAATTTTTTTCGCTTATAGCCAACAAAAGTACTGACGCAATACTGCTGCGTTTTGTACTATAACTTTCATTTAACATTTAAATGAAAGAACAAGTCCACAATCGTGGCGATTAAAAACCGGGCCTTAAAAGTACGCTGTTGAACAGAGTAAAGTACTCCTTGCAAAGTGAGGCAGCGGTGGCCATCTGACGTTTCCAGGCAAATATTTTCTCTTTCAACTCCAATTCTAGAACTCATACAATAACCTTGAAAAGAGGTAAGCCCAAAATACATGGAACTGGTGGCAGTTTTGCTGTTAAAACACGTTTTTTTTCGGTTTTAGAAACCGGTTGTTGTTTAACTGTTTAAAACAGGGAGCTGCTATTTTTTACAGTTTGAAAAACCGAGTGCTGCTTTGCTGTTATTTTTCATGTTTTTCAGAAACAGCTTCTTGTTTTGCTGTTATTTTTGATGTTTTTAAGAAACAGGTTGTTATATAGCTGTTTAAAACAGAAAGCGGTTATTTTACCGGTAAAAAAAAACCGGCTGCAGTTTTGCTGTTAAAAACAGGTTTATTTCGGTTTAAGAAACCGGTTGTTGTTAAATGCTGCATTTACACTAGTTGATAAACAAGTCAACGTTGATATCAACTTTATCAATCCTAGTGTGAACAGCTATCAACTTGATCAACTGTTGCGTTGACAGTAGATTGACAATGCGAAAATCGTCAATTGTTGCTCTGAGTGTAAACATAGTGTAAACACTTTGTGTAAACAGTTGAAGTCACAATCGGCGCGTTGACAACACAAAATTAAGTTGAGCTCATGTTCATTCTTTTGCTGTGTGTTGACAAACTTTATGAACATATTAAAGGTGGCAGCACTTCGCTTCGCCATCCGTTTTAATTAATGTTGTCTGCTTTTTCAACTGTGCAGTCTATAAAAACAAAAATTAGTAATAAAAAGCTATTTAAAATACAATTTTATTTATTTTTATGCATATTTAATGAACCATATTTTAAAATCGAAAGTAGACCTGCTTCAGTTGCTGGCGATAGCTATCGATTAACTCAAGAGCGATAACCAAAACCACTGCTGCCGCTATTTTGCTCTTCTTCGCTGTTGCCATTGTTCTGATTTTATTCTAAAGTAAACAAATTGCATATCAATTTGTTTTAAGTTACATATGCATTAGTACTAACCACTTTTTTACTTTTCTCAATTAACAAAACAACACAATATCGAAAATCAGTTTCGATACATTCACAATATCGACGTCAACGAAAAATGCATAGCAACGTGAATGTCAACGAATGTGGATATCAACTGGTGTAAATTACTCTCAACTTCAATATCAACGCGTTGGCATCTTGCGCGTTGCTCAACTCGAAAATTAGTTGGCAGCCCGGTTTTTTTGTCAACTCAATCAACTAATGTAAACACAACAAATGCGTTGACGTTGGATATCAATTGTTGACATAGCTAGAATTGACGCTGCATCAACTAGTGTAAATTCAGCATAACTGTTTAAAATAGAGAACTGTTATTTTTTTCTGGTTTTAAATACTGGGGCTGTTAAGCTGTTATTTTTGTGGTTTTCAAGAATCAGGTTGTTGTTTGACTGTTATTTTTCCGGTTTGAAAACAGTTGAGGGGAGGGGGGTTTAATTTTTGCTGTAAAAAACAGGGATTTTTCGGGTTTAAAAACAGGTTGATGTTTGACTGTTATATAAAAATAACAGCTAACAGCAATCTGTTTTTAAAACAGGTTGTTGATAGATGTTAAACTGGTGGGCTGTTATATCTGCATATTGCACATATAACAGCCCTCCGTTTAAACATATATCAACAACCTGTTTTTAAACCCGAAAAATCCCTGTTTTTTACAGCAAAAATTAAACCCCCCTCCCCTCAACATTTTTCAAACCGGAAAAATAACACTCAAACAACAACCTGATTCTTAAAAACCACAAAAATAACAGCCTAACAGCCCCAGTATTTAAAACCAGAAAAAATAACAGTTCTCTATTTTAAACAGTTAAACAACAACCGGTTTCTTAAACCGAAATAAACCTGTTTTTAACAGCAAAACAAGAAGCTGTTTCTGAAAAACATGAAAAATAACAGCAAAACAGCACCCGGTTTTTCAAACCGTAAAAAATAGCAGCTCCCTGTTTTAAACCGTTAAACAACAACCGGTTTCTAAAACCGAAAAAAAAGGTGTTTTTAACAGCAAAACTGCCACCAGTTTCATGTATTTTGGGCTTACCTCTTTTCAAGGTTATTGTATGAGTTCTAGAAGTGGAGTTGAAAGAGAAAATATTTGCCTGGAAACGTCAGATGGCCACCGCTGCCTCACTTTGCAAGGAGTACTTTACTCTGTTCAACAGCGTACTTTTAAGGCCCGGTTTTTAATCGCCACGATTGTGGACTTGTTCTTTCATTTAAATGTTAAATGAAAGTTATAGTACAAAACGCAGCAGTATTGCGTAAATAGATTCGAATCTCAAAAATTTTTTAGAAAAAAAATCATGAATTGATATTGCTGACAGATGTAAACTACTTTGTGAAGAAAAACAAACGGAAATTAAATTCCCGACAAGATAATAAAAAATTAATAAAAAATCAATAAAAGTCAGTAGAATTGTAACAACTTTTTCATAAAAAAAAAAAAATTAACATAAAGGGGAATCAATAATAGAATAATATGTCTCCTGCCTGTATAAACCTTAATCGTCGATGAATGATTTGGTAGCTGAGAGGTCTGTTGTGCTCCCTTCTAGTTCTATGACTCTTCCACCGGACATGGAAACTGTACGAGATCAAGTATTTATGATGAGTTGAGGGTTTCTTAGCCTTTAATACGGTTGATATGTTGCTCTAAGACAATAAAATTTGTTCCTTGCTAAGGCTACGCATACTGCTTTAATGTGAAAGGAGGATTCTTTCTCCCGATAAACATTTGTCTTGTCTGAGATCAGATGTCTTCGTTCAGCTCGCTTCCATCTAAAGACTCTCGCTGTCACACTTCGGCTCAAAGCCTTTTAGGAGTGTCTCTGCCCTCAATCTTGTTTGGGTGCTAATTTTTACGTACCCTGCAATATTTACGTGACTCGGGTACGATCTAAAAAAATTAATAAGAAGTTATTATCGAAAACTCAATCAAAGATACGTTTAAAAGACATTATGGAGGTAGTGTTCAATCAATTGTTTAGTTAGAACAATCAGCGATATAATAGGACAGCTAAAATTCCATACATAAAAGTAAATCCTTAAATTTTTAAAAGATTTGAAGACATTTTTATTAGTCAGACAAAAATCTAAATAAATGATTATGTGTGTATAAGCAAACATAATACTTAATTGAGAAGAGCTACTCACCAAACCGGAAAACTTAAAATGTACAATAATAAAATACAATACAAAATCCCTATAACAAACATATTGAATGACTGTGAGGCTACCGAACTTACAGACATTTTCTAGAGAGATAAAATTGAAAAAACAGGTACGCACTTACTTGGTTGAAAAAATAATAATAAGAAAAAACGGATAAATTGATAGGGGTTTTAGATGGGAACAACTCATGGAAAAATGTGAAGTACGTAGTAGACTCGATTATGACTTCACGATTTAATGTAAACCATAATAAATATTTTGGGTGTTACATTGAGTAGTAGGGAACTGGGGGTTCTGTGACAATTTATGACTTTTCATTTTTGACAGTTTTATTACCCCAATACTTAAATTTATGACCCTTTTTTGACACTTTTATTACCCCCCAATACTATAATTTATGACCCTATTTTTCCCATGATCGTGCCCGCTTTAATTAGACTAGGTATTAAGGACAAAGGCATGACATTCCTAGGCCGCATTGTTATGGTTGCGAGAATCAGTGATCATAGAATCTGGTGTCAAGTGTACATCTGTTTGCACGTGCGTTGTCTTTTACCCCCTGCAAGCAAGCCACGACATGCATTGTTATTGTCAAGAGCAACATCAACAACAGCATCCTTGAGAATCAGTGATCATAGGATCTGGTGTCAAGTGTGCTACTGTTTTAAGTGCGTTGCCTTGAACACGTGCAAGCAAGCCACAGCATACATTGTTTTTGCCAACAACAACAACATTCATGTGGGTTTGTGAGCAAGGGATCGGGTGTCAAGTTGTGAAAATCAGTGTTCACACTATCAGTTTTGGCTATGTAACCAATATGTATTAGAGTCAAGTGTGCTCCTGTTTGACAAGCATGCCATAAACATTGATTTTATGGTTGTAATAATGACAGAATCAGTTTTAGCTATTTAACCATTTAGTGCTAGAGTCAAGTGTGCTTCAGTTTTTAATACGTTGCTCTGCACACATGCATTGTAATTGTCAAGAGCAACATCAACTACAACCTTCGTGGGGGGTTATGTGTGCAAGGATGGGAATTTTCTCTCGCACCAGCAGCAGCAAGATCAACACATTGTTTTTAAGCAAGAGTATTGATTCTTGTAGATTAAGATTATAAAGAGTCAGAGGGAGAAAGTGATAGAGGGAGAAGGTGAAAGAGGGGGAGTGTTAGAGGGAGAAGGTGTGAGAGGGGGAAAGGATATAGGGAGAAAGAGTTGGAGAGAGAAGGTGTAAGAGGGGGAAAGAATAGAGGGGGAAAGTGTTAAAACGGAGAAGGTGTTAGAGGAGGAAAGAGTTAGAGGGGGAAAGTGTTAAAAAGAGACTGTATGCAAGAAAGTGTTAGAGGGAGGAAGACTTAGAGACAAGTTTGTGCATGCTTGAAGTGCGCTAGTCAAAGGTCAAGTACATTAGTTGGCTAATGTGTTATAGGTATCACCGTCCGTGAGGTTCAGTGAGCAAAGTACATTGCCTATGAAACTATTAAATGCTAGAGTCAAGTGTGCACAGGTTACTTAGCTACAAGTTAGTAGATAAGAGAGAGAGAGAGTCAACTGTGAGCAGGTTTCTTAGCTACGAATAAGTAGATAAGAGAGAGTCGAGAGGGCACCTGTTTGACGTGCGTTGTCTTGCACACCTGCAGGCAAAACATTAACAATGAATGTTTATGATTGTGAAAACCAGTGATTAAAGAATAAAAGGATTGAGAAAAGATTGTGCTTTTTTGAAGTACGCTGGTCATAGGGCAGTACATTCGTAGGCCGCATTGTTATGATCAAAAGCAACACCATCAGCAACAACAACTACAACCTTCGTGGGAGCGTTATGTGTGCAATGATGGGAATTTTCTTTCGCAGCGGCAGCAGCAGCAAGATCAACACACTGTTTTTAAACAAGAGTATTGATACTTGTACATTTAGATTATAAAGAGTTAGAGGGAAAAGGTGTAAGAGGAGGAGTGTTAGAGGGAGAAGGTGTAAGACAGGGAAAGGATAGAGGGGGAAAGTGTTAGAGGGAGAAGGTGCTAGAGGAGGAAAGAGTTAGAGGGGGATAGTGTTAGAAGGATACTGTGTGCAAGAAAGTGTTAGAGGGAGGAAGACTTAGAGACAAGTTTGTGCATGCTTGATTGTGCTTTTTTGAAGTACGCTGGTCAAAGGGCAGTACATTCGTAGGCCGCATTGTTATGATCAAAAGCAACACCAACAGCAACAACAACTACAACCTTCGTGGGGCTCTTTGAACAAGGGATGGAACTTTTCTTACGCAGCAGCAGCAGCAGCAATGTCAATACGTTGAGCCTTATGGTTGTGATAATGACAGGATCAGTTTTTGCTATTCAACCAATTAGTGTTAGAGTCAAGTATGCTACTGTTTTAAATACATTGCTCTGCACACGTAAATTGTTATTGTCAACAGCAACAAAAACATCCTTCGTGGGGGGTTATGTGTGCAAGGATGGGAATTGTCTTTCGCAGCAGCAGCAGCAGCAAGATCAACACATTGTTTTTAAACAAGAGTATTGATACTTGTACATATAGATTATAAAGAGTTAGAGGGAGAAGGTGTGAGAGGGGGAGTGTTAGAGGGAGAAGGTGTAAGAGGGGGAAAGGATAGAGGGGGAAAGTGTTAGAGGGAGAAGGTGTTAGATACGAATAAGTAGATAAGAGAGAGTCGAGAGGGCGGCTGTTTGACGTGCGTTGCCTTGCACACCTGCAGGCAAAACATAAACAATGAATGTTTGTGAAAACCTGTGATCAAAGAATAAAAGGATTGAGACAAGATTGTGCTTGTTTGAAGTACGCTAGTCAAAGGGCAGTACATTCGTAGGCCGCATTGTTATGATCAAAAGCAAAACCAACAACAACAAGAACAACAACATTCGTGAGTGTTATGTAAGCAAGGGATGGGAATTTTTTCGCAGCAGCAGCAACAAGATCAACACAAGAGTATTGAGACTTGCAGATTTAGTTTGAAATATTATAGGGGGAAGTTGTAAGAGGAGGAAAGTGTTAGAGGGAGAAAGGGAGAGTTAGTATTAGAGAGAGTAGGTGTTAGAGAGGGAAAGTGTTATAGGGGAAAGTGATCCTGCTTGTATTATTATTAAAAAAACACGCTCCGTTATGCGATTCTATACACGAGCGTCTATGAAATGCAGGTGGTATGTTTATTGATTGTCCCTCCTTCTAACGCACACCCATCTTATTCGCTACTTACGTTTCTAACCTTTATTTGCATATATCTGTTTTGATTATTGCACTGACTTCTGTTACTTTTATAGAGCTAATTAGTATAACTTTTTAATAAACCAATGAACATTTTTTAAGTTGGTGTACTTTGTTAAGAAACTATCAAATTATGTTTTTCTTATGGGTATGTTTTAATTTTATTTCATGTATATATATATTTCTATTTTTTTTTATAGATTTTTGTAGTATGTTAAATTTAAGATTTATATTAAGCTTGTTCCGTTGAGGGATTAAGCAAACACAAACACCGAACATTAAGATTAATGACAAGCCGGTAGAACACACAAGTCATACTCCATGATTTTGTTTCGGCTTTATAAAAAGCTTTTTTAAGTCAATATTATAAGCCTTAGTTCTAGTACTCGAGTGCATGCAATAACGCCTAGTGCAATAACGACTGCAGGCGTCGCGCGATTTTTGTTAAAAAAAATTTTTGCCTGCGACATTTTAAATGATTTGTATTACTAAAAATTTTTAATATTAAAAGCAACAAAATTTTAAATAACGATATTTCAGTTTATTTTATTTTATTTTTAATATAAACATGAATCATTGACAAAAAAATAAATTTTTGACATTCCAAATGCTTTATACATATATTATTTTTTTTAAATAATTTTTTCGTATATGTGATATTTTGCCGACAGTACGGACAAAGAGCGGGTGAATTATTTTTTTTCCGCATGGTGCAGGTGTTATTTCACATCGCGATCAGGCGTTATCGCACTTTTAGGCGTTATTGCACGCCCCCCTAGTACTCACTTGAAAGCTTAACGAAGTTCGTGTAGCTGGTATAATAAATCATGTTTTAACAAACTAATTTTGATCTTAATATTTATACTTCATCGTTTATTGAGATTATTGTTATTATTATTTTTTTAATCCCTATATATTGGATTTCGTTCTATCTCAGTAATAATTTATTTTGCTTATACATTCTTTAAATTCCTTAAGGTAATCTTTTAGGCTTATCAAATAATCATTTCCTTAACTTTCCCTCTGCTCGCTTTAAGATTTTCATCATATGACACTTTTCATATTTAAGATATCCGTCAAACTATTTCTTATACTTAACTAAAATTATTTCATCAAACTCACATATCAAATCAATTTCTAAAATAAAGAAAATGAAAACAGTAAGATGTTCTTAGCAGCTTGATTTTTTTTATAAACGGGTTTTATCAACTCTTTCTCAGTATGCTACCTACGATAAAAATGTATAAAGAATGTGTTTTGTACTCATTTACTGACTTCAAAAATTTTTCTATTGACGTTGTATGATACCCTATCTTAATTTGTGTTATATTTAATCGTTTTCTTCAACTTAGTATTCTACAGATTTTTAAACATTTTATGTTATGTAGTTAGCTATTTTGACTAGGCTTTACGCTTAAAACGAGATAGATTGTATTATTGTCCTTAACAAGTTAACTTAATTTTAACAGGGAAATCGATCGGACATTGATTTTTCACTTTATAATTGATTGCTTTAATATATTTCAACTGTCAACCTATGTACATTTCTACTTTTTTAGTGATTATGTTAGATTTTTATATTTCCAAACTCATTGCTTGAACTTACAAAATTTCGTTACTAATTTCTTATAATTGATGGATGGTAATATTTTATTTCATTATTCTCCCCATTTTTCTTGCATTTAATAAGGAAGTGCATTGAACTAGCTTATCAGTTCGAGACATGAGTCTTACACTGTTTCGAAAAGTATGAATACGTTAAATGTTTTAATTTAAGGGTTAAGTATCTATTGGATGCCATGTTATTAGGGCGTATTTATTCATATAATTATTATAATTATTTCTTAAGGAGACTTATTTTCTTTAGTGCTCAAAACTTATTGTCGCTAAAGGATTTAGTTTTTCATGATCTGAGTTATTTATTTAATTCGTGAAACCATTGTATTGTGATTTATTATTCTTGAACCTTTGCATTAATATTGAATTTGGATGGCAAAATACGATTGTGATGTACTAAAGCTCGAGATGACTTGAGAGTCGGTATTTTGCAAAACGGGCGGTAGAGTACTTAAAATTTTTAATTGTAGTGTGTTTTTAAAATAATGTACTTTAACTATCACCGGAATGGTTTATAAACACTAAATATTGATATTTTCGGTTTTTTCTTCCTTTGTATTAGTCGTTTTATACACCCTAGCTCTTGATCCTGTTTTTTGATTTTAGTAGAGTGTTTGATTTTATTGCATACTGTTTGTGGAGGAGGCTCCAAATAATAAGATTTGGTTTAATAATTGTATGGTAAGATTTATTCTTCTTTTTTATGTTGGTAAAGCAATAGTTGTATATTAAACTAATAAAAAGAGCGCAAGCAAGTCATTTACAATAATTTTCACTAACTTAGGATTCATGGTCTTAAGACCGTTTAGACTTCAAGTAGTAAGTAGTAAGCAGTTTTGCTAGACTATATTCTTTTATGATTCTTGTTGGTTATAATTCGTACATTGAAAGAGCGAGATAAAGCTGTTCTTGTTTAGGTCCACAATCTATTTTCTTGGTCCATTTTCCTTTACATATAATACGGCAGGGAGTAAGATTTAAAAGTAGTATGTCATTCCATTCTAATAATATTTGTATATTGTTTTTATTATTTTACTATTTAATTTTTATTTTATTCTTTTATGTTATTTGACTTTATATGGTTTTGCCTCTCAATTTTTGAACCGAGTAATAGTATTTTTTTTTTCTGTGCTGCATAAACGAAAGCATGCTTGATCCCAGATATGTTTATTCTTAATCAATATGTAGATCAACACCGTAGGCTTTCAAGTACTATATGTCTGTATCTATATTTTATCAGCTTTAAGGTATTGAGATTAAATTTTGCTCACACTTAAGGAGCATCAGATCTTTTCGTTTCAAAGTGTTTACTATTTGACGCTTTTAAGAACAATTGGCTTGCCTGAGCTAGGTAGGTTATACAGTTAAAACAATTAGGGGAAAGACGGAACTGTCTTATAGAATTTCTTCAACATTATTAGTTGGTTCTTTCCGTTTCGCATTTTATAACGCACTTTGAAATTATTATCTTACTTAATGGAATGTGCTCTATGTTCCTGATTGTTTGCTGATTATTGTTGTTAATTATTATTTTGTTTATTTATTTCTTTTGCATCTCATATAGCACTTTTCCCTTATGTTACTTTTTTATTGCGCTCCACTTCTAAACTTACTTTAATAATTTTCGATGTTTCCTACAATTTATATTCAATCGCCCTTTATTTGACAAAAACTGGGCTGTTAAAAACGGAAGCCAATTAATCTATCAAACTGATGGAAGGGAATAATTGTTGTTAATTTTTCATTTAAAAATATAAATAGGCTGTTATACGGGTACACAAAATATTTACTTATATTAAATTAAAAGTACTGTCACTGTTTACGACAGCCTGGCATCCTAAAGAGACTCAATCGCTCACCATCATCACTTGACACCCAACCCTCCCATACGACGAAGCGATCCTCACCTGGACCATCAATCGTACACACATAATTAACTTTTACCTATATAATGTACGGTTTGCATGTAGGCGCCTTATTTGGATAGTATTTCATTGTTCTACTCTGTACCGATTTTGGATCCCCTGATTTATATTATTTCCAGCTACTTTCCAAGGCTCACACCTTTTACTTTTAACACACCAGCCCACAAAACATATAATTTGGATATAAAAACATTAGACAACGACATCAAGCACCAAGAGCTATTAAAAAAATTTATAAAGTATTCGGAGGAAATTTGATCGAACAATGTAACACCCAAAATATTTATTATGGTTTACATTAAATCGTGAAGTCATAATCGAGTCTACTACGTACTTCACATTTTTCCATGAGTTGTTCCCATCTAAAACCCCTATCAATTTATCCGTTTTTTCTTATTATTATTTTTTCAACCAAGTAAGTGCATACCTGTTTTTTCAATTTTATCTCTCTAGAAAATGTCTGTAAGTTCAGTAGCCTCACAGTCATTCAAAATGTTTGTTATAGGGATTTTGTATTGTATTTTTATTATTGTACATTTTAAGTTTTCCGGTTTGGTGAGTAGCTCTTCTCAATTAAGTATTATGTTTGCTTATACACACATAATCATTTATTTAGATTTTTGTCTGACTAATAAAAATGTCTTCAAATCTTTTAAAAATTTAAGGATTTACTTTTATGTATGGAATTTTGGCTGTCCTATTATATCGCTGATTGTTCTAACTAAACAATTGATTGAACACTACCTCCATAATGTCTTTTAAACGTATCTTTGATTGAGTTTTCGATAATAACTTCTTATTAATTTTTTTAGATCGTACCCGATTCACGTAAATATTGCAGGGTACGTAAAAATTAGCACGCAAACAAGATTGAGGGCAGAGACACTCCTAAAAGGCTTTGAGCCGAAGTGTGACATAGAAAAAGGTACAATAAGGTAGGAGCTAACGAACAGCGAGAGTCTTTAGATGGAAGCGAGCTGAACGAAGACATCTGATCTCAGACAAGACAAATGTTTATCGGGAGAAAGAATCCTCCTTTTACATTATAGCAGTATGCGTAGCCTTAGCAAGGAAAAAATTTGATTGTCTTAGAACAACATATCAACCGTATTAAAGGCTAAGAAACCCTCAACTCATCATAAATACTTGATCTCGTACAGTTTCCATGTCCGGTGGAAGAGTCATAGAACTAGAAGGGGGGCACAACAGACCTCTCAGCTACCAAATCATTCATCGACGATTAAGGTTTATACAGGCAGGAGACATATTATTCTATTATTGATTCCCCTTTATGCTAAATTTTTTTTTTTTATTAAAAATTTGTTACTATTCTACTGACTTTTATTGATTTTTTATTAATTTTTTATTATCTTGTCGGAAATTTCATTTCCGTTTGTTTTTCTTCACAAAGTAGTTTCCATCTGTCAGCAATGTCAATTCGTCATTTTTTTTCTAAAAAATTTTTGAGATTCGAATCTATTTTTTTAAGAGTGCTTTCATTTTTTTTCACTTAAAGCCAACAAAAGTACTGACGCAATACTGCTGCGTTTTGTGCTATAGCTTTAATTTAACATTTAAATGAAAGAACAAGTCCACAATCGTGGCGATTAAAAACCGGGACTTAAAAGTACGCTGTTGAACAGAGTAAAGTACTCCTTGCAAAGTGAGGCAGCGGTGGCCATCTGACGTTTCCAGGCAAATATTTTCTCTTTCAACTCCAATTCTAGAACTCATACAATAACCTTGAAAAGAGGTAAGCCCAAAATACATGGAACTGGTGGCAGTTTTCCTGTTAAACAACAACCGGTTTCTTAAACCGAAATAAACCTGTTTTTAACAGCAAAACTGCAGAAGGTTTTTTTTTACCGGTAAAATAACCGCTCTCTGTTTTAAACAGCTATATAACAACCTGTTTCTTAAAAACATCAAAAATAACAGCAAAACAAGAAGCTGTTTCTGAAAAACATGAAAAATAACAGCAAAACAGCACCCGGTTTTTCAAACCGTAAAAAATAGCAGCTCCCTGTTTTAAACAGTTAAACAACAAACAGTTTCTAAAACCGAAAAAAAACGTGTTTTTAACAGCAAAACTGCCACCAGTTCCATGTATTTTGGGCTTACCTCTTTTCAAGGTTATTGTATGAGTTCTAGAATTGGAGTTGAAAGAGAAAATATTTGCCTGGAAACGTCAGATGGCCACCGCTGCCTCACTTTGCAAGGAGTACTTTACTCTGTTCAACAGCGTACTTTTAAGGCCCGGTTTTTAATCGCCACGATTGTGGACTTGTTTTTGCATTTAAATGTTAAATTAAAGTTATAGCACAAAACGCAGCAGTATTGCGTCAGTACTTTTGTTGGCTTTAAGTGAAAAAAAATGAAAGCACTCTTAAAAAAATAGATTCGAATCTCAAAAATTTTATAGAAAAAAAATCACGAATTGACATTGCTGACAGATGTAAACTACTTTGTGAAGAAAAACAAACGGAAATGAAATTTCCGACAAGATAATAAAAAATTAATAAAAAATCAATAAAAGTCAGTAGAATAGTAACAAATTTTTAATAAAAAAATTAAAAAATTAATTAAAACATCAAAAATAACAGCAAAACAAGAAGCTGTTTCTGAAAAACATGAAAAATAACAGCAAAACAGCACCCGGTTTTTCAAACCGTAAAAAATAGCAGCTCCCTGTTTTAAACAATTAAACAACAACCAGTTTCTAAAACCGAAAAAAAAACGTGTTTTTAACAGCAAAACTGCCACCAGTTCCATGTATTTTGGGCTTACCTCTTTTCAAGGTTATTGTATGAGTTCTAGAATTGGAGTTGAAAGAGAAAATATTTGCCTGGAAACGTCAGATGGCCACCGCTGCCTCACTTTGCAAGGAGTACTTTACTCTGTTCAACAGCGTACTTTTAAGGCCCGGTTTTTAATCGCCACGATTGTGGACTTGTTTTTGCATTTAAATGTTAAATTAAAGTTATAGCACAAAACGCAGCAGTATTGCGTCAGTACTTTTGTTGGCTTTAAGTGAAAAAAAATGAAAGCACTCTTAAAAAAATAGATTCGAATCTCAAAAATTTTATAGAAAAAAAATCACGAATTGACATTGCTGACAGATGTAAACTACTTTGTGAAGAAAAACAAACGGAAATGAAATTTCCGACAAGATAATAAAAAATTAATAAAAAATCAATAAAAGTCAGTAGAATAGTAACAAATTTTTAATAAAAAAAAAATATATTAAAAAATTAATTAAAACATCAAAAATAACAGCAAAACAAGAACCTGTTTCTGAAAAACATGAAAAATAACAGCAAAACAGCACCCGGTTTTTCAAACCGTAAAAAATAGCAGCTCCCTGTTTTAAACAATTAAACAACAACCAGTTTCTAAAACCGAAAAAAAACGTGTTTTTAACAGCAAAACTGCCACCAGTTCCATGTATTTTGGGCTTACCTCTTTTCAAGGTTATTGTATGAGTTCTAGAATTGGAGTTGAAAGAGAAAATATTTGCCTGGAAACGTCAGATGGCCACCGCTGCCTCACTTTGCAAGGAGTACTTTACTCTGTTCAACAGCGTACTTTTAAGGCCCGGTTTTTAATCGCCACGATTGTGGACTTGTTTTTTCATTTAAATGTTAAATTAAAGTTATAGCACAAAACGCAGCAGTATTGCGTCAGTACTTTTGTTGGCTTTAAGTGAAAAAAATGAAAGCACTCTTAAAAAAATAGATTCGAATCTCAAAAATTTTATAGAAAAAAAAATCACGAACTGACATTGCTGACAGATGTAAACTACTTTGTGAAGAAAAACAAACGGAAATGAAATTTCCGACAAGATAATAAAAAATTAATAAAAAATCAATAAAAGTCAGTAGAATAGTAACAAATTTTTAATAAAAAAAAAAACTTAAAAAATTAATTAAAACATCAAAAATAACAGCAAAACAAGAAGCTGTTTCTGAAAAACATGAAAAATAACAGCAAAACAGCACCCGGTTTTTCAAACCGTAAAAAATAGCAGCTCCCTGTTTTAAACAGTTAAACAACAAACAGTTTCTAAAACCGAAAAAAAACGTGTTTTTAACAGCAAAACTGCCACCAGTTCCATGTATTTTGGGCTTACCTCTTTTCAAGGTTATTGTATGAGTTCTAGAATTGGAGTTGAAAGAGAAAATATTTGCCTGGAAACGTCAGATGGCCACCGCTGCCTCACTTTGCAAGGAGTACTTTACTCTGTTCAACAGCGTACTTTCAAGGCCCGGTTTTTAATCGCCACGATTGTGGACTTGGTTTTTTCATTTAAATGTTAAATTAAAGTTATAGCACAAAACGCAGCAGTATTGCGTCAGTACTTTTGTTGGCTTTAAGTGAAAAAAAATGAAAGCACTCTTAAAAAAATAGATTCGAATCTCAAAAATTTTATAGAAAAAAAATCACGAATTGACATTGCTGACAGATGTAAACTACTTTGTGAAGAAAAACAAACGGAATGAAATTTCCGACAAGATAATAAAAATTAATAAAAAATCAATAAAAGTCAGTAGAATAGTAACAAATTTTTAATAAAAAAAAATATATTAAAAAATTAATTAAAACATCAAAAATAACAGCAAAACAAGAACCTGTTTCTGAAAAACATGAAAAATAACAGCAAAACAGCACCCGGTTTTTCAAACCGTAAAAAATAGCAGCTCCCTGTTTTAAACAGTTAAACAACAAACAGTTTCTAAAACCGAAAAAAAACGTGTTTTTAACAGCAAAACTGCCACCAGTTCCATGTATTTTGGGCTTACCTCTTTTCAAGGTTATTGTATGAGTTCTAGAATTGGAGTTGAAAGAGAAAATATTTGCCTGGAAACGTCAGATGGCCACCGCTGCCTCACTTTGCAAGGAGTACTTTACTCTGTTCAACAGCGTACTTTTAAGGCCCGGTTTTTAATCGCCACGATTGTGGACTTGTTTTTGCATTTAAATGTTAAATTAAAGTTATAGCACAAAACGCAGCAGTATTGCGTCAGTACTTTTGTTGGCTTTAAGTGAAAAAAATGAAAGCACTCTTAAAAAAATAGATTCGAATCTCAAAAATTTTATAGAAAAAAAATCACGAATTGACATTGCTGACAGATGTAAACTACTTTGTGAAGAAAAACAAACGGAAATGAAATTTCCGACAAGATAATAAAAAATTAATAAAAATCAATAAAAGTCAGTAGAATAGTAACAAATTTTTAATAAAAAAATTAAAAAATTAATTAAAACATCAAAAATAACAGCAAAACAAGAAGCTGTTTCTGAAAAACATGAAAATAACAGCAAAACAGCACCCGGTTTTTCAAACCGTAAAAAATAGCAGCTCCCTGTTTTAAACAATTAAACAACAACCAGTTTCTAAACCCGAAAAAAAAACGTGTTTTTAACAGCAAAACTGCCACCAGTTCCATGTATTTTGGGCTTACCTCTTTTCAAGGTTATTGTATGAGTTCTAGAATTGGAGTTGAAAGAGAAAATATTTGCCTGGAAACGTCAGATGGCCACCGCTGCCTCACTTTGCAAGGAGTACTTTACTCTGTTCAACAGCGTACTTTTAAGGCCCGGTTTTTAATCGCCACGATTGTGGACTTGTTTTTGCATTTAAATGTTAAATTAAAGTTATAGCACAAAACGCAGCAGTATTGCGTCAGTACTTTTGTTGGCTTTAAGTGAAAAAAAATGAAAGCACTCTTAAAAAAATAGATTCGAATCTCAAAAATTTTATAGAAAAAAAATCACGAATTGACATTGCTGACAGATGTAAACTACTTTGTGAAGAAAAACAAACGGAAATGAAATTTCCGACAAGATAATAAAAAATTAATAAAAAATCAATAAAAGTCAGTAGAATAGTAACAAATTTTTAATAAAAAAAAAAAAAATTAAACATAAAGGGGAATCAATAATATAATAATATGTCTCCTGCCTGTATAAACCTTAATCGTCGATGAATGATTTGGTAGCTGAGAGGTCTTTTGTGCCCCCCTTCTAGTTCTATGACTCTTCCACCGGACATGGAAACTGTACGAGATCAAGTATTTATGATGAGTTGAGGGTTTCTTAGCCTTTAATACGGTTGATATGTTGTTCTAAGACAATCAAATTTTTTCCTTGCTAAGGCTACGCATACTGCTATAATGTGAAAGGAGGATTCTTTCTCCCGATAAACATTTGTCTTGTCTGAGATCAGATGTCTTCGTTCAGCTCGCTTCCATCTAAAGACTCTCGCTGTTCGTTAGCTCCTACCTTATTGTACCTTTTTCTATGTCACACTTCGGCTCAAAGCCTTTTAGGAGTGTCTCTGCCCTCAATCTTGTTTGCGTGCTAATTTTTACGTACCCTGCAATATTTACGTGACTCGGGTACGATCTAAAAAAATTAATAAGAAGTTATTATCGAAAACTCAATCAAAGATACGTTTAAAAGACATTATGGAGGTAGTGTTCAATCAATTGTTTAGTTAGAACAATCAGCGATATAATAGGACAGCTAAAATTCCATACATAAAAGTAAATCCTTAAATTTTTAAAAGATTTGAAGACATTTTTATTAGTCGGACAAAAATCTAAATAAATGATTATGTGTGTATAAGCAAACATAATACTTAATTGAGAAGAGCTACTCACCAAACCGGAAAACTTAAAATGTACAATAATAAAAATACAATACAAAATCCCTATAACAAACATATTGAATGACTGTGAGGCTACCGAACTTACAGACATTTTCTAGAGAGATAAAATTGAAAAAACAGGTATGCACTTACTTGGTTGAAAAAATAATAATAAGAAAAAACGGATAAATTGATAGGGGCTTTAGATGGGAACAACTCATGGAAAAATGTGAAGTACGTAGTAGACTCGATTATGACTTCACGATTTAATGTAAACCATAATAAATATTTTGGGTGTTACATTGTTCGATCAAATTTCCTCCGAATACTTTATAAATTTTTATACTCGATACCGAAGGTAAAGAGTATATTGGTTTTGTGCAATGTCCGTCATGGTGTCTGTCCGTCTGTCCGTCTGTCCGTCCGTATGTGTGCAAGTTTTTTCCACACCCTTCAAGCTAGGGACTTGAAACTTTCCAATTCTCTTTATCTATGGGATTGTAAATTAAAGTGTCAAGATTGGGGTTCTACGATAACTGGGGGGCTGGCAAATCAATAAATTCGATAACTCAAAAACGATAAATCCGCATATTTCACACACCCTTACAGCTAGAACTACCAAATTTGGTAAGAAGATAGCTACTAGCAACCCCCAAAAAACTGCATCAAAAATTTTGGAGCCACGCCCCCCCATTCCGCCCCCAGACCCCCCGCATTTTAAAGTCAAAAAAGCCTATATCTCCCACAGTTTTTGAGCTAGAGCCACCAAATTTGGTGCCAATTTAGCTGATGATGACCCCCCAAAAATTGCACCAAAAGTTTGGATGCCACGCCCACCAATACTGCCCTAGCCGCCCCCAGATGCCCCAACGCTTCGTAAAAAACGAGAATGTGTGTATCTTCCAGAGTAGTGGAGCTAGAGCCACCAAATTTGGTAGGAAGATAGCTGGTAACGACCCCAAAAGAACTGCATCAAAGTTTAGGAACCACGCCCACCCATCCCGCCCCCAGCCCCCCCCCACTTAGAAATCAGAAAAGCCTATATCTCCCACAGTTTTTTAGCTAGAGTCACCAAATTTGGTGCCAAGATAGATGATGATGACCCCCCAAAAACTGCATCAAAAGTTTGGATGCCACGCCCACCAATACCGCCCTAGCCACCCCCATCTGCCCCAACGCTTCGTCAAAAACGGGAATGCGTGTATATTCCAGAGTAGTGGAGCTAGAGCCACCAAATTTGGTAGGAAGATAGCTGGCAACGACCCCCAACAATCTGCATCAAAGTTTTGGAACCTAGCCCATCCATTCCGCCCCCCTTTCCCCACCTTATACAAACTTTGAGCTAGAGTCACCAAATTTGGTATGAAGGTAGCATTTGACATTCCACAAGGATATGCAGCAATAATTTGGATGCCACGCCCAAACATACCGCCCCCAGCCACCATTTCCCCACTTTATACAAACTTCGAGCTAGAGTCACCAAATTTGGTATGAAGAGAGCAATTGACATCCCACATGGATCGGCAGTAAAAATTTGAATGCCACGCCCACCCATACCGCCCCAAGCCCCATAGCCCCCCTCTCCCCACCTTATACAAACTTTGAGCTAGAGTCACCAAATTTGGTATGAAGGTAGCATTTGACATTCCACAAGGATCTGCAGCAAAAATTTGGATGCCACGCCCAACCATACCGCCCCCAGCCCCATAGCCCCCCTCTCCCCACTTTATACAAACTTTGAGCTAGAGTCACCAAATTTGGTATGAAGGTAGCATTTGACATTCCACAAGGATCTGCAGCAAAAATTTGGATGCCACGCCCAACCATACCGCCCCCAGCCCCCCTTTCCCCACTTTATACAAACTTCGAGCTAGAGTCACCAAATTTGGTATGAAGATAGCAATTGACATCCCACATAGATCTGCACCAAAAATTTGAATGCCACGCCCAACCATACCGCCCCCAGCTGTTAAAAGTTAGAGGTGTGAGCCTTGGAAAGTAGCTGGAAATAATATAAATCAGGGGATCCAAAATCGGTACAGAGTAGAACAATGAAATACTATTCAAATAAGGCGCCTACATGCAAACCGTACATTATATAGGTAAAAGTTAATTATGTGTGTACGATTGATGGTCCAGGTGAGGATCGCTTCGTCGTATGGGAGGGTGGGGTGTCAAGTGATGATGGTGAGCGATTGAGTCTCTTTACGATGCCAGGCTGTCGTAAACAGTGACAGTACTTTTAATTTAATATAAGTAAATATTTTGTGTACCCGTATAACAGCCTATTTTTATTTTTAAATGAAAAATAAACACAACTATTCCCTTCCATCAGTTTGATAGATTAATTGGCTTCCGTTTTTAACAGGCCAGTTTTTGTCAAATAAAGGGCGATTGAATATAAATTGTAGGAAACATCGAAAATTATTAAAGTAAGTTTAGAAGTGGAGCGCAATAAAAAAGTAACATAAGGGAAAAATACTATATGATATAATAATAAAAAAATAATAATTAACAACAATAATCAGCAAACAATCAGGAACATAGAGCACATTCCATTAAGTAATATTATAATCTCAAAGTGCGTGATAAAAAGCGAAAGGGAAAAAACCAACTAATAATGTTGAAGAAATTCTGTAAGACAGTTCCGTCTTTCCACTAATTTTTTTAACTGTATAACCTACCTAGCTCAGGCAAGCAAATTGTTCTTAAAAGCGTCAAATAGTAAACACTTTGAAACGAAAAGATCTGATGCTCCTTAAGTGTGAGCAAAATTTAATCTCAATACCTTAAAGCTGATAAAATATAGATACAGACATATAGTACTTGAAAGCCTACGGTGTTGATCTACATATTGATTAAGAATAAACATATCTGGGATCAAGCATGCTTTCGTTTATGCAGCACAGAAAAAAAAAAAATACTATGACTCGGTTCAAAAATTGAGAGGAAAAACCCTTAAATTTAAAGGCAATATATAAAATCAAATAACATAAATAGCAAAATAATAAAAACAATATACAAATGTTATTAGAATGGAATGACATACTACTTTTAAATCTTACTCCCTGCCGTATTATATGTAAAGGAAAATGGACCAAGAAAATAGATTGTGGACCTAAACAAGAACAGCTTTATCTCGCTCTTTCAATGTACGAATTATAACCCACAAGAATCATAAAAGAATATAGTCTAGCAAAACTGCTTACTACTTACTACTTGAAGTCTTAACGGTCTTAATACCATGAATCCTAAGTTAGTGAAAATTATTGTAAATGACTTGCTTGCGCTCTTTTTATTAGTTTAATATACAACTATTGCTTTACCAACATAAAAAAAGAAAAATAATCTTACTATAGAATTATTAAACCAAATCTTATTATTTGGAGCCTCCTCCACAAACAGTATGCAATAAAATCAAACACTCTACTAAAATCAAAAAACAGGATCAAGAGCTAGGGTGTATAAAACGACTAATACAAAGGAAGAAAAAACCGAAAATACCAATATTTAGTGGTTATAAACCATTCCGGTGATAGTTAAAGTACATTATTTTAAAAACACACTACAATTAAAAATTTTAAGTACTCTACCGCCCGTTTTGCAAAGTACCGACTCTCAAGTCATCTCGAGCTTTAGTACATCACAATCGTATTTTGCCATCCAAATTCAATATTAATGCAAAGGTTCAAGAATAATAAATCACAATACAATGGTTTCACGAATTAAATAAATAACTCAGATCATGAAAAACTAAATCCTTTAGCGACAATAAGTTTTGAGCACTAAAGAAAATAAGTCTCCTTAAGAAATAATTATAATAATTATATGAATAAATACGCCCTAATAACATGGCATCCAATAGATACTTAACCCTTAAATTAAAACATTTAACGTATTCATACTTTTCGACGGAAACCATGCTGTAAGCTAGTCATGTCTCCTTATTAAATGCAAGAAAAATGGGAGAATAATGAAATAAAATATTACCATCCATCAATTATAAGAAATTAGTAACGAAATTTTGTAAGTTCAAGCAATGAGTTTGGAAATATAAAAATCTAACATAATCACTAAAAAAGTAGAAATGTACATAGGTTGACAGTTGAAATATATTAAAGCAATCAATTATAAAGTGAAAAATCAATGTCCGATCGATTTCCCTGTTATAATTAAGTTAACTTGTTAAGGACAATAATACAATCTATCTCGTTTTAAGCGTAAAGCCTAGTCAAAATAGCTAACTACATAACATAAAATGTTTAAAAATCTGTAGAATACTAAGTTGAAGAAAACGATTAAATATAACACAAATTAAGATAGGGTATCATACAACGTCAATAGAAAAATTTTTGAAGTCAGTAAATGAGTACAAAACACATTCTTTATACATTTTTATCGTAGGTAGCATACTGAGAAAGAGTTGATAAAACCCGTTTATAAAAAAAATCAAGCTGCTAAGAACATCTTACTGTTTTCATTTTCTTTATTTTAGAAATTGATTTGATATGTGAGTTTGATGAAATAATTTTAGTTGAGTATAAGAAATAGTTTGACGGATATCTTAAATATGAAAAGTGTCATATGATGAAAATCTTAAAGCGAGCAGAGGGAAAGTTAAGGAAATGATTATTTGATAAGCCTAAAAGATTACCTTAAGGAATTTAAAGAATGTATAAGCAAAATAAATTATTACTGAGATAGAACGAAATCCAATATATAGGGATTAAAAAAATAATAATAACAATAATCTCAATAAACGATGAAGTATAAATATTAAGATCAAAATTAGTTTGTTAAAACATGATTTATTATACCAGCTACACGAACTTCGTTAAGCTTTCAAGTGAGTACTAGGGGGGCGTGCAATAACGCCTAAAAGTGCGATAACGCCTGATCGCGATGTGAAATAACACCTGCACCATGCGGAAAAAAAATAATTCACCCGCTCTTTGTCCGTACTGTCGGCAAAATATCACATATACGAAAAAATTATTTTAAAAAAAATAATATATGTATAAAGCATTTGGAATGTCAAAAATTTATTTTTTTGTCAATGATTCATGTTTATATTAAAAATAAAATAAAATAAACTGAAATATCGTTATTTAAAATTTTGTTGCTTTTAATATTAAAAATTTTTAGTAATACAAATCATTTAAAATGTCGCAGGCAAAAATTTTTTTTAACAAAAATCGCGCGACGCCTGCAGTCGTTATTGCACTAGGCGTTATTGCATGCACTCGAGTACTAGAACTAAGGCTTATAATATTGACTTAAAAAAGCTTTTTATAAAGCCGAAACAAAATCATGGAGTATGACTTGTGTGTTCTACCGGCTTGTCATTAATCTTAATGTTCGGTGTTTGTGTTTGCTTAATCCCTCAACGGAACAAGCTTAATATAAATCTTAAATTTAACATACTACAAAAATCTATAAAAAAAAATAGAAATATATATATACATGAAATAAAATTAAAACATACCCATAAGAAAACATAATTTGATAGTTTCTTAACAAAGTACACCAACTTAAAAAATGTTCATTGGTTTATTAAAAAGTTATACTAATTAGCTCTATAAAAGTAACAGAAGTCAGTGCAATAATCAAAACAGATATATGCAAATAAAGGTTAGAAACGTAAGTAGCGAATAAGATGGGTGTGCGTTAGAAGGAGGGACAATCAATAAACATACCACCTGCATTTCATAGACGCTCGTGTATAGAATCGCATAACGGAGCGTGTTTTTTTAATAATAATACAAGCAGGATCACTTTCCCCTATAACACTTTCCCCCTCTAACACCTACTCTCTCTAATACTAACTCTCCCTTTCTCCCTCTAACACTTTCCTCCTCTTACAACTTCCCCCTATAATATTTCAAACTAAATCTGCAAGTCTCAATACTCTTGTGTTGATCTTGTTGCTGCTGCTGCGAAAAAATTCCCATCTCTTGCTTACATAACACTCAAGAATGTTGTTGTTCTTGTTGTTGTTGGTTTTGCTTTTGATCATAACAATGCGGCCTACGAATGTACTGCCCTTTGACTAGCGTACTTCAAACAAGCACAATCTTGTCTCAATCCTTTTATTCTTTGATCACAGGTTTTCACAAACATTCATTGTTTATGTTTTGCCTGCAGGTGTGCAAGGCAACGCACGTCAAACAGCCGCCCTCTCGACTCTCTCTTATCTACTTATTCGTATCTAACACCTTCTCCCTCTAACACTTTCCCCCTCTATCCTTTCCCCCTCTTACACCTTCTCCCTCTAACACTCCCCCTCTCACACCTTCTCCCTCTAACTCTTTATAATCTATATGTACAAGTATCAATACTCTTGTTTAAAAACAATGTGTTGATCTTGCTGCTGCTGCTGCTGCGAAAGACAATTCCCATCCTTGCACACATAACCCCCCACGAAGGATGTTGTTGTTGCTGTTGACAATAACAATTTACGTGTGCAGAGCAATGTATTTAAAACAGTAGCATACTTGACTCTAACACTAATTGGTTGAATAGCAAAAACTGATCCTGTCATTATCACAACCATAAGGCTCAACGTATTGACATTGCTGCTGCTGCTGCTGCGTAAGAAAAGTTCCACCCCTTGTTCAAAGAGCCCCACGAAGGTTGTAGTTGTTGTTGCTGTTGGTGTTGCTTTTGATCATAACAATGCGGCCTACGAATGTACTGCCCTTTGACCAGCGTACTTCAAAAAAGCACAATCAAGCATGCACAAACTTGTCTCTAAGTCTTCCTCCCTCTAACACTTTCTTGCACACAGTATCCTTCTAACACTATCCCCCTCTAACTCTTTCCTCCTCTAGCACCTTCTCCCTCTAACACTTTCCCCCTCTATCCTTCCCTGTCTTACACCTTCTCCCTCTA